>JAODXP020003230.1:0-32689 GCA_027497455.2 Sardinella longiceps
AGAATTATTTTAGTTGCTTAGAACCCTTGACGTACTCTGTACATTTTATGTAATAGACTGGCCTGTCAGTGTATTATTTTAGATGGAGGTGGAGCTCTTTATGGAAGCCTATTTCCGCCACTGTTAAAAAAAAAAATCTGGGTCAAATAGGCTACTAATTTTCATAAATACCCTGCGCTAAGCAATGAAACAAATGAAAGCAGGTAGGCTATGAGGCCTTTAATTGCTGTATAGAGAAAATGCTATTTTTCCAGAAGAAATGTTAGGACTATTGCCATTTTATTCAGATGGAAGAACATTGAAAATAATGCAATGCAATTAACCGCAATTCATGTATCAAAGGTCACCTTTTTCAACCCTTATGAGTTTGCAGGTCTGATATATGATCTTCCCATCACAATACATGGATCTCATTCAATATCCAATGTAATTTCATTCATTGTCATTTTTGGAGTAACAATTACACTGTAATGAAATTGAAACAGGCAAAAATGTGTTATCTCTGTGTAATTTCTAATTACTTGGTCATTAGTAGCAATGAATACATGATCTTGCCATTTCATTACTTTATACCAAATCTCACCATACCATTGAAGAAATTCCTTGTTTTTACCATTTGTTTACTGACTTATTACCACAACAAATAGTGGCCTATTGTTTAGTAATAACATAAAAATTACATCAGTAATTTCTCAGTTATTACTCAGGGATGTGATGTTCTTGGAGACTTGGGATGTCTGGGTAAGGGGTGGCGGCGATCAGGGTTTGCTCATTAGCAGAGCACTGGCCCTGCAATACTGCCCCTGCACAGACAGCCCTCATTTGACCCCTTATAGCCTATAGGTCCACACTGGCCCTTATATGGAGCCCTAAGCCCTCTCAAGGCCCACACAGGACCTACATGGGTTTTTGGGAGCAATCAGCTACTTGTGGGCAGCCCACAGAGTCCAAAGGCTTAGGTCCAAACAGGATTGACTTGTGTGTGTGTGTGTGTGTGTGTGTGTGTGACATATTTATGAATGATTATACTTTTTGACTTGAAATGCTATTTCATCCACAGAGGCTGATGGAAGCTTTGAAAGAGATCTACCAGGTATGACGATCCTTAATTTCTAGAGTTTTCTGTAGGTGGTAATTTCATGTGTTTGTCATTATGACAACCTCAAGCAATAGTTGCAGTCCTGAGGCAATTTTCTTCCCGTCATTGAATTGTAAAGCTTTCAAACAACCATGTGTGGTAGAGCAAAAAAAAAAAAATGACTGGACAGGAATTAAGGCTGTGGGACTACTGGGGCTACATCTAAGCCAATGTCCTTGGCACCTGCAGTACATACCACAAGATGGCATATTCACAGAGTTCTTCAACCAGGGGCGTAACCGCGAGCCAGCGTGAAGTCTCTTGAATTGGAAAGCAGTGCAACACCTATTATCAGGGTACTTGCGTTAGTCTTGAAAGTCTTAAAAAGTATGGAATTTTGAAACACAGTTTTCCAGACCTTGAAAAGTCTTAGTAAATTGTGGGGGAAAGTATGCTCAAAGACACAGAATATTTTGAAACTAGAAAAGCGCTCAGAGAGCTTGGACCTCCGCCAAGGCAATGTGGTCACAGACACAATATAAATTCTAAATCATTAATTCTGAATCACCGATCGCCACTAAAATCGAATCAGCTTGTCCCAATATAGACATTGTCCGAAAATTTCATCCAAATCTGTGCAGTACTTTTCGAGTTATCCTGCTGACAAACAGACAAACCAACGCGCCCGAAAACATAACCTCCTTGGCGGAGGTATAAATAAGAAATAGAATAAGGGTGTTAAAACTATGATTTCGTTAACCAGTCACATACTGTATAGGATAGGATACGTGGGTCATTCAGTATGCTCCTAAATGCTCTGTACTCAAAGTATCACCAAACAAATGCAAATAGCTTTTCTTGCTTTCCTTCCCCAGAGAGATGTTTTCCACAAGACCTGGACAAGATTGGCATTCCCACAGTGATTGTGCGAGACAGTTCCATTATAGAAGATTTGGCAAAAACCAAAAAAAATGTAAGCCGGAATCTTCATATTACAATCATTTCCAGTTGGTGTTTTTTTTTTTCTTTTTATGTTTATTTAGCAGGGAAAATGCACTATTCGTAAGATGTTAAAGAAAATGTAAACATCTCCAAAATTTATCATGATTTTTTTATGCCAATGTAGCAGGGTGAATCTCTGCTCCTGTTTTATAATATCTGAAAAGAGCATTTTTAAAAGATAAAAAAGTACATCTACACAAAGGAACCCAGAGGTGTATTAATAAAATAACGAAAAGTAAACATAGTCCATGAAGGAAAAGAATGTTACCTGAAGTGTGCAGTGCACTGGATGCTAGAACACACTGCACATGACGTGCCAATTTGCTCAGAGTTGGACACTCGTAGCAATGCCTCTTTCACCACTGCAGGATATCTTTTGACCCATGTAAGCTGAGAAAGTTCTGCAGGAAGACTCAGTATTTGTCCATTTCTTAACTTTATCTTACATACTGAGTCATCATGTTGAAATGAGCTGAAGCGAAAGTTCATCGGGAAAACTCAGTATTTGTCCATTCCTTTAACTAGTCATTCATAGCTAATATTCAATCACCCCTTCCGTCCAATCAGAGTCCTTCCAGGTGTTTTAAATCAGCCATTAAATCTTGCAGTACTCAGTAAGGGTTTGAACATTCAATCTTACCAGAACTCCATGTATTAAAGCTCACATCCCTTACCAAAGATAGCCTACACACATAATTTTCACTTTTGTTGAAATAAAGCATTTAAGTGAAAATGTCCATAGCACATAACACAAACCTTGGGTGGTTTGAACATCACTAGTCTAGATTTGGAATTATGGGTAATTGACCTGAATTGCAGCAAGGTGTGGCTGAGAAAGGCAACCATGATTGAGAAGCTCACTTACTTAGAGGATGTGGCTAACAAATCTAGGAATACAAATGCTGATTTTTGTCAAGCATTACGTGCTATTAGAAATTTTTAATTTTGTGTCTGGAAAGCCATTGCTCAAGGTTATGTTTTGCACTCATTCCTATGGAGAACTGCCTCAGAAGTCAGGAAAGGATATTGTTGAGGCCTTAGGCAAGATATTGCTTTCACATTGCTCAACCTGGGTTGAACACAATATTTTGACTTGGCAACCTGGTGGGTATTCCTGCAAAGTCGCTAATGATATCGGCGTTTATGTGATTAAGCCTCGTTTGAAGTAGCGTCAACTTAGACATGAGGCTGAAACCATTCCATCAACGCAAGTTAGCTGCACCTGCCTCTCGTTAACTTAAACAAGGCTGCGTGCATGAGCTCAACACTAGACCTAAATAGGTGATTTAGGAATACCTGATGAACTGTCGTAAAATTAAGGCAGAACTAAAAGAATTTTAAGAAAAAAAAACTTCAATATGCATACGTCATTTGTGAATTAACTGAATATCACATTGTTAATAGTAGTAGGCCAACTGGCAATGCAGAAAGTGGAAAAGGTGATTGAAATTATATTTTGAATCATAATGTTTGGCCATTGCTTGTTGGAGCAAATTGCCAGTCTTGTGGTTCTGTCCCAGCAGACTTGCACCTGAAACTGAAATCAATCAATCATTCAATTAAGACGTAGCCTACCACTCAAGCCACCACGTGATGGGCCGGCATGTGACATGTCTTTGATGGTGCATGCATTTGTTTTTAATTCGTAAACATAAAATGATTCCTAATAGATACTTTGAAATATAAATAGTAGTTAAGTAAAAATGGGAATTCATGCATGGTCACAGACAGTGTTTGCAAAACCTATCAACCTTATTTGGTGGGAAAGATTATTAAGCAGGTGTATGGAACCTTTTTTGGTGACTTGTGTTTCTGACTGATTGCATTTTCTGAGACACCGCTTTATTAAGCTTTGCCGTTAACCTGCCACGGAGCTGGGGTGAGTTTCCGAAATCGCTACAAACTATTTACGAGCTAACTTGTTCCTCCGATCTTGGTAGGATCAAAATATTTTTGGTTTTTTTTCAATTTGTTTTTCTTCAGTGACTAAAGTATAATGTGGCCTTTTATGTTTTCATAAAAGTAGTAATGCAAAAACAGCTTTATGGAGTTTTATTCTTATTTTTTGTCAGCATGACTCAGAATAATTCTCATTGCTGTTATGGTAACTGATGAAGTGAAACCATAAGTCAGGACCATTTATTTTCATTTTTTTTCACATTCACACATGGGAGTACATTAGATGTACTGTCTGATCCATAAAAAATAGTGACTGTATGTTTCTTTTTGTATTTAAAATGAAATAATTCTCATTACCGACATATGACTCGTAATTTAGATTCCATTTCTTCAAATAATGTAATTATTATGAAGGAATGGTTGACAAAAAAAAAACTTTTGAGTAACATACAGAGAATGTATAACGAAAATTTAAGTAAGTTTTGTCACTGAGACATGAAATCATCCATAAATCTGGGCATTTTTGGAGGATTTTGCCCATATTTCAGGCAATACACAGAGATGTCGACCAGATGATGCCGTAATTTTTGCCCCCGGTATTACTTGCTTGATATCCTCTGGGAAATACCACAATAGCTAATTCACCCCCTTACCTGGACTTACATATGTGGGTAAGAGCATTTTGGTCTCAGAGCATGCATTGTCCTAGTCTGGCAACCAAAATTTTACCTTTAGCTTAGCATAGGCACTGGAAAGTAAAGCTGCCAAACAGTTGCTATCTGGCTACATAACATTCCAGCGCCTATGCTAAGCTTAAGCTAAAAAATAAGGAAAATTGGGGATGCCATACTAGGAAAACGCAAGCACGGAGACAAAAATGCTTTTACCCACATATGTAACTCCAGGTAAGGGGGTGAATAACCAATTTTCGTTAAGAGGTGAACTATTCCTTTAATGCTGAACAATTTCATGTTGTGATAAATATTATTATTATAATTAAATAATACAATACATGTATGACGTTTCTAGAAAGTTGATGAAATATGAATAATAACACCTGTAAGTGTTTTTCTATTAAGAGTCAGTTTCTGTAAGACTCTCAATGAAAAAAGCACTCTGATATTTGGCAAAATCAAGCATGGGTCCAACACTTTTGAGACATATTTTTATGATGGTCACTAGCTCAACTGACGGCCATTAGGTGGCCATTGAAAACTCAACTTTTTATTTTTGGAGCCTTGTTTAGAGGCCTCTCACTGCTTGTGCAAACACGTAACCTTGCTCAATCATAAAGATATGAGCACATTGAGAGGTCCTATTTTGAAATATAATTGGTTGAAGATTGCAAAATTTTCAAGTACTGATGGAGAGGATGTTTCATTTGGCAAGTATGAAATTGCCATTGAAATTAGAGGACCATATCTTTGTGCGTCATCAGTAAAAAAGGTTGAAACAATTTTTATTACGTTGGCATGTATCTAATCTATTTGTATTATAAATATCTTGGAGGCATTTTGCTTTATTAACCATTAAATGCCATTTATTAACTGCATGAATCACATACATCGATAGGTCCTCTAGAAATACGTGAAATTGAAAACAGCACCATCATGTGGATAAAGCTGGGGGGGTGGGGGGGAGTCAGTATTGAAGCCATGTTGGAGGCACCTGAATTTCAAGCTTAGCACCTGGACTGTTTACATACAAAGGCATGCTTGAGTCTCCAACAGTTTTGGTGGTATTATAGTTTGAAGTTTTCAAATATTCATTGGCATTGCTTTGGAATAGGTGGGGTGCATTCGAAGGCATAGTTTTCATAGAAATATTCGAGATATTGAGGCTCTGCATAGTCTTTTGATCATGTGTACTTGTTTTTATTGTAATCTAGTAAAGCACACAGTTCTCTGTAAAACCCATTGTCAAACCCTAAAGAACTGCCAGCATCTAATGTCTAGGAAAGAGAAATTAGACGACTTGCTAATAAACACTGAATTTAAATAATGGGGGAAACAGAATTATTTGCCATGTAGTGAAATCAGCAGAATCTTGAAATTTTCAACATATTGGTAAGGGTAGATGTGTGTTGAACCAATATTGTATTTCCACATCCACAGTCTAAAAATAGCTCAAACAGGGTTACCACTTTGGCTTATCTGGTTAGTCAGCACAACCCTCCATTGCAGTTTTCATAGGTGCATATCTGCTCTAAATAAAATTAATTTACTGGATGATAGAACAAAAAGCCACCTAGATATTTGGACCACAGATAATATGAGTGCAGATGAACAAAGTAGGCAAATTTCAACTGTTTTGTGTGATGGCGCACAGAGCTATGAGCATCTAGAATGGCACTTCATTTCATATTTGCCTAAAATAATTGCCTCTAGCTTAACATAACCAATTCATGCCCATATATTTTATGCAAATTCTAAAAGAGGAGGTGAGTGTCACATGAACTGTGAGAGGCACACAAGAACAGTACAAAAATGTGAAAGGTCCCATTTTGAAGAGGCCCTTAAGGACAGTGCCTTCAATATGCCTCACAAGCGACATCATTTCTCAAAAGTTTATTTCCCCAACATGTATGTGCCAAAATTTCGGGATGGTAAGATTAAGGCCCAACGAGATATTTGAAGGCAACAAACGGAATTTTCAGTACCTCAAAATTATGCTGAAGTTAGGGAAGCCCTAACTTTTGCTAGGAACATTCTCAATGTTTAAAAATACAGTTTTGTCCCTTTTAGGCATGTGTCTACTGGTATTCAAAATTTGAAGGGAATATGAAGAGGGTTTGTATCACCACCCGCATGATTCTTACAGAAACTGACTCTTAATGTTATATCAGGATCTCATTACCGTATCAGTTTCTCATTACCGTTATGCCTCTCGGTTAAGTGTGTTAATGAGAATTAGGTGTAACGGAAATGAGATGCACCTGCCTAATTTAGAAATTAACATGAAATTCTAGCATGATAGAAACCATAAACTTGCTTGCATTGTAAAGCCTTACAATATGCATTTTATCTTTTTTAAAGTATGAGTTTTATCTATATATCGGTAATGATAATGGAATGTGTAACAAAGGGGATATTCAGCAACATTAGCAAAAATATCACAAAGTGAGAGCGGAAAAAGCAACTGATCTTGTGCTCATTTTGAATCTTCTGTGTCAAGTAATGCATGATGGAAATGCTGACCAATTTGAAGGGACAGTGTAGTAATTATAGCCAGGTGAAATCACATAACGGTAATGAGGAACATTTAGTGCGGACAGGGGGGTCTTGGATAAAATCAGGTATTTCCTATAGTCATATATCATAAATGTGAACATTAGGCAGAAATATGGACTTTTTTACATAACTTTGCACAGTTTTATTGTCCTATACTGTAGGGAACTTACATTACGGGTCATTTCATGTCAATTCACCCAATGCCTCCTGCGTGACCATCTCAGAATTTCCTGAAAAAATTCTAGTAAAAAGATAGCATTTTTAATAGTAATAATCCAAAATATTAGCTTCATACGGTCAATAGTTTTTTTTATATAAAATATTTCAAATGACATGCTTATTGGTCACCATAATCTAAGGCCATTTTTAAACAGCAATATCTGGAAAACCATCTCACCTATAGCCTTCAAATTTTCTACTGTCAATATGTTTTAGTTTTAGCCTCCATACATGGAATATCAGGATTGTAGCTCATGATATAGTCACTCAAACTTCTACCAAAGTATGGCTTGGCAATATGATATGGCAACTTTGAAGAGTTGTCAAGACCCAAGTTTTGGAGATAGAAGACCCATATTTTACAGGAAGTATCTCACTTAACGGATTAAACAATCTACAAAAAATGGTCACTCTAAGATGAATAGATCCACAGGTATTAGGCCTAAAATATGGGGAAAAACACATTTTTGCCCAACTCCAGAGCCATATTCCAAAAAACTGAGTTAATGGATCAGGTCCATTTTTTTATTTTTGAAAGATCAAATTATTGTTAAACTTATATGAAAAAATTGGGAGGGTGTTTTGCCCCATTTCATCACAATTAATTTTCAAATGTGGGCTATATGTGGGTGGGTGATTGTTTTTTCCTCTTGATTCCTAGGGGTGTGTCCACCCTATTTCAGAGCCATATTCCAAAAAATCTGAGTTAATGGACCAGGTCCATTTTTTTTTACTTTGAAAGATCAAACTATTGTTAAACTTACATAAAACATTTGAGAGGGTGTTATGCCCCATTTTGTCACAATTAATTTTCAAACATGGGGTATATGTTGGGGTTTTCCTCTTGATCCCTAGGGGTGTGTCCACCCAACTCCAGAGCCATATTGCAAACATTGACTTTTGTCTTATGACAATGTTTACCTTTACCACGTGACTATATTTACATTGCCATGTCAAAGTCAATCAACTTTATTTGAGACATGTTTTGGATACTCCTCCTTTGCTTTTACCTTGCCTCGCCCTTCCCTACATGTTTCTGTTATCATTTCAAATACAGATGCTTCTATGTGAAATAATAGTATATAGATAATATCTGCATGCTGCATCTGAAAGAAGTAAACTCAACCAAATGCAGCAGCAATACAGTATTAAATTGCACAACTATGTATTTTTTTTTACTTTCCAGATTCAAATGTAAGACTTAGTTATCTTAAACATTTGCTTGCCTGGTTTAGACAGAAAAGATTTCAGACATAGCAATATTAAATTCATCCAGCCCAACCAAACAGACATGGCTTCTACATCATGGTGGTTGACAGACACACCCACAGATACAGCATGCGCACAATCAATAGTGATTACCCATACCCCACCACCATAACCAGTCGACTTACATTTATGATTTTTTAAATTTTATTTTCATGTTTGTGCTAGTAATTAGCCTTTTGAAGCTCTACAAGCAAAAAGAGTGAAGGTGTAGTCGTCCTGTGATTTTATTGATTTTATTTTTTGGTAGCATATTGGAAGAACACTAGAGCCACCCTCATGTAGACAACATGGAAGATCATACAAATGGCTTTTGAATCTCATTCAAGTTTGAATTTGTTCTTGGTCAACATTGAACTTTTAAGGAAGGATCATGTTCACACTGCAGTGCTGTTAACATTGCAGAAAATGAATAATATTCGTCTCTATGCTAAAGAATGGCATAGATTTGTTTAAAGTGAAGAAATATAGAGATGCAGATTAGCATGGTGATTGTTAATCTCCTAAAACGTTGTTAAAGTATTTTTTTAATGAGCCCATCACTCAAAGGAGAGTTCATTTTATTCTTTCAAAAAAAAAAAAAATGCATTTCACTTCAAATTATAAAGAGTCAGTAATCAAGAGAGATTTCAGTCATTGTTTTCATTAATGCAATGCAACTACAATGAGCATAAAATCTACTGTTGACTCTGAAAATGTTGATCAAACACCAAGCACTTTTATTGCATGAAATTAAGGTAAAAACATGAATTTGTATGTTCTTCAATGGAGAATAAAAAGGTCAAAACATGACTATAAAGAACTCAACAAGGGAGAGGTGAATCTTTTATCAGATCAATTCACATATTTAGTAAATGGTTGGATGCAAATACAGCAGTCTCCAAAACACATGGCTATGTAAACATAGTCATAGGTAAACACACCCCTAGGAATCAAGAGGAACAATCGCCCAACCACATATAGCCCATGTTTGAAAATGAATTGTGACGAAATGGGGCAAAACACCTTCCCAATTTTTTTTTCTATAAGTTTAACAATAATTTTATCTTTCAAAAACATACAATTGGACCTGATCCATTAACTCAGTTTCTTGGAATATGGCTCTAAAATTGGGTGGACGCACCCCTAGGAATCAAGAGGAAAAAACAATCACCCACCCACATATAGCCCATGTTTGAAAATTAATTGTGACAAAATGGGGCAAAACACCCTCCCAATTTTTTTATATAAGTTTAACAATAATTTGATCTCTCAAAAACAAAAAAAGGGACCTGATCCATTAACTCAGTTTTTTGGAATATGGCTCTGAATTTGGGCACAAATGTGTTTTCCCCCATATTTGAGGCATAATACTTGTGGATCCATTCATCTTAGAGTGACCATGTTTTGTAGAGTGTTTGACCTGTTGCCAGATATACTTTCTGTAAAATATAAGTCTTCTATGTCCAAAACTGGGGCCTTGACAACTCTTCAAAGTTACCATCTCATTTTGCCAAGCCATACTTTGGTAGAAGTTTGAGCGCCTGTGTCCTAAATTATGCTTGAGCTACAATCCTGATATTCCATGTCTGGAGGCTATAACTACCATATATTGACAGTAGAAAATTTGAAGGCTATAGGTGAGATCAGGGTATAAAATCAATTTTTGACCCACCTGCCAATGGCAGGTAAGGCCTGATCATTTACCGGCCAAAAAATATTTTTACCGGCCACTGAAAAAAAAAAGTTTAGGATGCTTTTTAGAGCAACTTTACTTTTCTCTCAGGTGTCTCTGTAACAAAAGCTATAATACACCCAGGTTCAAAATGTATTTTACAGATGGTCATCTTAACTCAACTACTCCGGCACCTACTGGCTCCACTCATTTCATTTCATATTAATGACGAAAGTCATATCTCAGTAGCCTGCCAGTGGCAGGTAGCTTGGTTTTAGTTACTAGCCAAACCAAATTTTTACCCGCATTTGGCCGGTGGCGGGTGCTAATTTTAAACCCTGGGTGAGATAGTTTTCCAGATATTGCTGTTTAAAAACAGCCTTTAGATTATGATGCCAAAAAATGCCCGAAATGCATTCCAAATGAAATATTTCTTATTAAAAAACTATTGAGGTTATGAACCTAATATTTTGGATTATTACTATTAAAAATGGTATCTTTTTAGTAGAATTTTTTCAGTAAATTCTGAGATGGTCAAGCAGGGAATTTTCCAGAATTTGGGTGAATTGACATGAAATGACCCTTACATAACGGTAATGAGAATTCGCTGATATTTTAGGTGAAATTGCAGTCAAATTGAGGTGCAATGATGATAAAAACCATTTGTCCATGTAGGTCTCCTTACTTTCTTCCCAAAAGATGTGAAAGTTTGGTAACACTTTACATTACAGCTCGGTAATAAGAGGGTAGTTTTATGGTTATAACCTGGTCATTTGTAATAATAACTCATAATTACTCACATCCCTGAGTAATAACTGATTAATAACTGATAAATTACTGAGTAATTTTATGTTATTACTAAACAATAGCCCACTATTTGTTGTGGTAATAGGTCAGTAACCAAATGGTAATAACAAAGAATTACTTGTATGGTATGGTGAGATTGGATTATATAAGGTAATTACATGGTAAAAAATGGATTAATTGCTAGTAACTACCAAGTAATTACCTATGTAATTTCATCAAAATTACACAGAATCAGGGCTGTAAAATGCATTTTTGCCTGTTTCAATTTCATTACAGTGTAGTTGTTACTCCAAAAATGACAATGAATCAAATTACATTGGATCTTGAATGGGATATATTTATTATGATGGTAAGATCATGTATTGTTTTCTAAAAACTACCAAGTAATTACCTGTGTCTTTTCATAAAAATTACACAGAATCAGGGCTGTAAAATACATTTTTGCCTGTTTCGCTACTGTAAAAATGATAGCGGTTCAAATTACATTGGAGCTTGAATGGGCTCCATTTACTGTTTAGTTTACAGGATCATGCCAAGATAATGCTAATTAGCATAGCCAACCTATCCAAATCCACAAGCAGGAACCCCATATCTACAAACAAGCAGCTCTACCCTGAAAACTTTGTTTATATCTTCACCATTTTGGTCAGTTTGGTAGCGAATGTCATCCTCTGACTTATTTCATGTCCACAGCCTACACAGCAGTCTTTGTCTAGCCTAGCCATTATCTGTTTGGTGCAGGCAGGACAGAGGCAGGACAGCAACTCAACTGAGATTACTTTTAGCGAGAGTAATGGAACAGAACTCACACTAAAACTAGCGCCGCTTGTCGTAATTAGCGCAGCTTAGCGAATAGCTCAGTTGATGGAATACCCCCCTGGATTGTCAGTGTGAAGGGAACAGCTGGAGCGCGCAATTACTGTGATAAACCCGGTTGTTTGGCAGTGTGAAAGCGGCTATAATTACAAAGAGGATGTAAAGCATCAAGTTAAATCTATTTATAATAGAGGATCATGCTGATATTACTGGATTTGTGCAATTTTGGCTTGGCTTGACTGACTGTTGCATTATACATGAAAACACATATGCACCTATTGTTTCTTTTTCTTCTTAACTCAGATCGAGAGGGATGCTCGTAACACTTTCAATAGGAACCCAACTGTATTTTTAAAAGTAAATTCTCTGGAGAGGTAGGTGCAACATGGCTGACCTACATAAAAGGAGATTTCTGGGCCTTTTCAGTTTTGACAGCAGCAGCCAATCATCATTACATGTAGTGACTGCTGACAATCCTCATGACATGTAGTGAATAGGGATTGGCTCTGCTGTCTGTTCTTTATGCTTCTGGGATCCCAGGGCACCTTATGATTTAACACACACCATCATAGAGCCACTTGACTTTTGTCAAGTTGTCAATTTGACTTCGGTGTTTAAAGGTCCCATATTACCAATCACTTTTTATGGCTTTTGAATGAGTTTCTTGGGTCTATAATGCCTCTACACACACTTTAAATTGGATAAAAAGCTTCAATTGTTAAAATAGAAAATTTACACTGTTAGTAACTGTTCAGCTGCTGTGTGCTTAAACCACCTGCATAGAACTATCCTAACTACGTATGTCACAGGGTAATTGGATGGGGTCTCACAACATTGCCAGGCACGTAAGCAGCTGAGGGCAATAAGAATGGATAATTGCAAAAAAAAAAAAAAAAAAAAGAGAGAGAGAAGTTAGCAGGCACTTTGCAGCTGAGAACAATGAAAATGATCAATTGCCTAATCAGGGGTGGTCTGTCATAGGCTAAAGGGGAAATACTCAATGTGTTGGCTGCAGCTGTCTAGTTAACTGGTGCACCCCCCATGAGAAACAACCCGTTCTGAACATTAGAGCTAAAAAAGTTAGCTTGGAAAAAGCGTAATATGGGACCTTTAATGTATAGTGCCACATTTTGAGAACATTGTTTTGTGTGGTCAGAGTCTTTCTGTTGCACAACCTTGCACATAACTAATAACATTTTTCTCTCTTTCAAATCAGCAATTTCAGGTTGAGTCTACAGTTTAAGGTGGCTGAAAACGTCAGTATCTGTTTTCCATCCAGTCACCGCATTAAATTAAGGTTGAGTAAAGTCGTCGGGACACGTTGCAGATCAATAGGTGACCAAACACACATTGTTCTTGGGGGGCCATACTCTGTTTTAATGCTACTTTGATGTTTAAAGGTACCATGTCACACCAAACCATTTTACATTTGTTGTTTTTGAAGTGGTGGTTGGGGGGTATCTTTGGAAACTTTCAGTGAAAAAGCAATATGACTCAAAGGCATACCAGGCAACACTGGGAATTTTTACATTGACAGTTGACGGTAAAAAAAAAAAAAAAAAGAAAGAAATCTAGTGACAAAATTGTCACCAATCTAAGTGAGTTTTCTGTACTTGCAAACCAAAGAATAGAAACCAATGATGATGATGATTTTCAAGTGCTATGGTGACTGACAAATGGTGACTGAATAGGGCTGGGCGATATGGCAAAAAAAGTCATCACAATTGAACGATCCCATATTGAACGATCTCGATTTTTAATCACGATCATGAATGATATAATGTAACCCCCCTCCCTCCCCCTCAAAAAAGTAAAAATAAATACATTAATAAATTAAATTAAATGTTATTTATTTATTTATGTATTTAATAATTAATTTATAAAATAACTGATATAGGCTTTTCTACTGATCTTGTCATTACACTGGCTCATATGCAATCGCAAAAGGCCTACAGATACAATTTATTGATCTAATTTATTGCAATTATGGTATCCCAAAATGCATAAACTTTTATAAACTGTCTTTCAAATAAGTATAGCAGAAACATGATACACATTAATTTCTACCAGGCAAGGTGAAATATGGTGTGATGCATACCTACAATGCATGAGCATAGCATTAATTCAGGGTGAAATGCATTTATTGTTTCCATTCGCTCTGCAGGAGGCTCTCATTTTAATGATGAATTGATTTCATGTTAGACAAAGATAGTCTTTGCATTTGCATATACTATAGAGGACGGATGTCCAACACTTCTGGAGTTGAAGATGACAAAACGTCGAAAAAAACTTTTATGTCTCGCATGGGGTGAATGGGAACCGTAGATAAACGTTGCAACCGCTAAATGTGCCCCACTATTTCTCCCTTCCTCGTCTGTTTTACCGTCAACAACACTCTACTTGCTTATTTGCAACTAAATGATTTTTTTTAACGATCGCGCAAGACTTTCACTCGTGGCGGTCCGTGTGCCAGGATCTAACTATGGAATGCTCCCAGAATTTCCTAAAGACGATAGAAATGCGTGTGTCTTCACAAATGCCCGAAACGACGGCTAAGTTCTCTCTGGTAAAGTTAGGCTTACTCACAGCGGTGCAGGGAAGTTGGATTGTTAGCAGCAGTTGGCACACCTTTCCAACTGCATGTAACGCACATGATCGAAAAAATATGCCCACAGCTGATCACCGTGGTCGAACTGAATTTGATCGCGATCCCTAATCGAGATCGCATAATCGCCAAGCCCTATGACTGAACCCAAATTCGGCGCCATTCCAACATAAACTTGTAGTACGAGGATCAATGTGAACTCATTCGCTTTTGCGTTCACGGTCTATGTTGTTCCAAATTCTCTGTTGTTCCACTCGCTATCTTGTGCTGTAAGTAGGGTCCGTACAACAGGGTTATGCGTTAATGATGCCAAACTTCTGCTTTAAAGGAATATTCCACCTCTTTATGAAAATTGGTTATTCACCCTCTTACCTGGAGTTACATATGTGGGTAAAAGCATTTTGGTCTCAGTGCATGTGCTTTCCTATTCTGGCAGCCCCAATTTTACCTTTAGCTTAGCATAGACACTGGAAAGTAAAGTAGCCAAAGAGTTGCTATATGGCAACTTTACATTCCAGCGCCTATGCTAAGCTACAGCTAAAATAAAGCTGAAATTGGGGCTGCTGGACAGGGGAAATGCATGCACTGAGACCAAAATGCTTTCACTCACATATGTAACTCCAGGTAAGAGAGTGAATAAGCAATTTTCATAAAGAGGTGGAATTTTCCTTTAAAGGGACCATATTACGCTTTATCGAACCTAGCTTTTTTAGCTCAAATGTTCAGAACAGGTTGTTTGTCATGGGGTGTGCATCAGGTAGCTAGACACCTACAGCCAACATATTGAGTATTTCCCCTGTAGCCTATGACAGACCACCCCTAATTAGTCAATTGATCATTTTCATTGTTCTCAGCTGCAAAGTGCCTGCCAACTTCTCTCTCTCTTTTTTGGCAATTATCCATTCTCATTGCCCTCAGCTGTTTACGTCGCTGCCAATGTTGTGAGACCCCACCCAACTTACAATGTGACATACACAGTTAGGAAAATTCTATGCAGGTGGTTTAAGCACACAGCAGCTGAACAGATACTAACAGTGTAAATTGTCTATTTTAACAATTGAGGCTTTTTATCCAACTTAAAGTGTGTGTAGATGCAGTATAGACCCAAGAAACACATTCAAAAGCCATAAAAAGTGTTTTTTCGTAATATGGGACCTTTAAGATTCTGCAACCATGGAATCTACGCCATGAATGTATCATTTAATCACTGGTAAATTCAGTTAAATCATTGGCTGGTGTGCCTTCAAAGCCATAATTAAGATCTAGGATCAAATTGCAGTCCGGTCAAAGGAAAGCAATGAAGTAAAAAAAAAAAACTATGTCTTTATCCATTTCAGAACGACTCATAACCATAGCAGTGACGTTCAAGACAGAAGTTATATTTGAGTTCTGTGCAAGTTCAAATGGGATTAAAAAAGTGGTGAGTAATGTGCTATATTTACTGTATCAATCTGCCTGTATGTAACCAATGAGTTCATTCATGTTTACTTTTTGTTTCACCAACCACAGAAAGCTTTCTGAAAGTTCTTGCCTCCATATTGTTTCAGGTTGATGAAGTTTTCCAAAAAGATTTCTCAACAATCTATAAAAGAACTATTGTTCAATGCAGGTAAGACAAGTGGTGTAGTCCACAAACCTTCTTATGCTGTGAAAATGTATGTAATTTCAAATATATTGAGTTTCATTTAATATTTAAGAAGTTTGCGTTTCAAATGCTGGAAGGCGTTTTGTGATTTGAGCGCAAGCTGACTGTAGGCCTATTCGTCATTTCACACATTTTTCAGGGTGTCCGCACGGTAGTAAAAGGTAGTAAAAAAGATCAACCCTAATTAAGGCCCTTAAAAGGTAGTAAAAGGTAACAAACACTACTTGACTTGGTAGTAAATTTCTCACCACCACCACCATCATTTCTCATTTGTGCTAAAGATGTAGTTTAACATCATCTAATTAAAAAATATATGTGTTCTAGCAGGGCCTGAGTCAGATTTGATGCTGACACTCTCTGAGATTAGCTAGTAGACCTCGCCACTATTCTATTTTTGAGCAAAGTGACATTGGAACATGGAACGGAGAACAGTGTTTCCCACAGAATTTTCTGAAACTATGGGGGGCTTACCCCAGCCTCCACCATTTGTGGAAATAAGCTCATTTTGCACCTCCCCTCGAGTTAAGCAATTGAGTTTTACCTTTTTTCTGTTCATCAAGCCGTTCTCCGATCCTGGCGATACGACTTGCAGCTCTAGCCTAGCATAGTTCCTTGAATCGAATTTGACCAGCGAGCATCGCGCCCGCTAGCATCTTGCTTAAAAGTAATAAATATTTCCGGTAATTTTCCCATTTAAATGTCTTCTCATCTCTAGTTGAACAATTTAATAATACTTGCAGAAAATGAAACGTGGCGATTTCTTTGGACGATTTGGTTTGGAACTATTATCTAATTTCTGCGTAAAGATCAATGTGCGTGGCGCAGCAGCACACTCATATCCAAGCAGGCCCAGAAAATAGTCCAACAAACACAACAAACGTTCATGTTACATTCACTAGGTGTGTTGATTATTATGCCGAACTGGATTATAGTTCTAGGATAATTAAACAGAGGAAATTGCCACGTCTAATTTTCGGCAAGTATTATTACATTTTCCAACTAGAGAGAAGACATTTAAATGGGAAAATTACCGGAAATATTTATTACTTTTAAGCGTGATGCTAGCGGGCGCGATGCTAGCTGGTCAAATTTGGTTCAAGCAACTATGCTAGGCTAGAGCTGCATGTCGTATCGCCAGGCTCGGAGAACAGCTTGATGAACAGAGAAAAGGTATGTATATATGTGTGTATGTATATGGGTGGATGACAAATAAGCCTGAAAAAAGGATTTTTAAAAAACTTCAAATATCATCCCTAAAAAGTGTTTATATGTGTTGCTGTGAGTCTAAACTTAGCCAATACGTAAATATTTTTTACATTTTTTAATTAAAATAAGTATTTATATATGAATTTGTCAAGGTAGTGCCTAAAACTGTCATATGGTGTGACATTAAAACAATTTGATATAAAATAAAAATTAGGTATTTTTTTTCTTCTTTAATTTACGTCAATGTACTTATTAATCATGTTTGCTTTGATATGCAACATTTGCTTGTGAATATTTAGGATAAAAACTTAACATTTGACAAGTTATTATGTCAAGGAGGAGAATGGTCTGAACTCTAACCAGATATTTTAGCGTATTTCTGACATTCTTTATCAAAAGTTGCTTAAAATTCTTGAGATTCTTGCAGATGTCATTTCCTTTCTACACTATTGATTTTGTCATGATTTGTCAGTTAGAAAGTCTTGTTTTATGACGTTTTCTATGATTATTTGACGTCACACCAAATGACATAGTGTCACGCCATATGATGAAATGCACCAAATCACAATGTATCAGCGCAAAAAAAGGTATTTCATGAAAATAAAATCATTAACAATGAATTTTGAAGTCCACTGAAAAGAACTTTAGGGATAACATCTATTTTTCAACTGCATATTACATGTGAAACATGGTGACATGGGGGAAAAATGGGAAAGGGAAATATAAATTGTACAGATCCTATTTTGCTAAATTCTTATCACAGATTTAATATATTTCATATATGATTTTTAAATTGAATTTGTGTTTTTACATATATTTCAATATAAAAATGCAGTTTGGTCATAGAGTGTGACAGAAATGTCATATAGTGTGACTGTACATTTTCAATGTCCCAATGTAATAACAATGTAATAACAATGTCACTCCATATGACATAGTGTCACTCAATATGACATTTTGACAGTTTATCTAATTTATTAGACAACTAAATACAGCAAGATATTATTTAGCATGCAACTGACCACATGGCAGCAATGCTTTCTAAGAATTCATAAAGTAGATTTGTGAAAAATAACAATTTTTATTGCAAATGATGTCACACCATAAGACACAATTTTTTGACCACTATTGATGATGTCGGATATGGAGCTTTTTATATAAAAATCTAAAAGGCAGACCTGACCTCCTGACCATGGCAATCACTCCTGACATGCTATTGTAACTTCCTGATGAATCAGGGTCCGTGTCATGGCAATGATGTCCAAATTAATGCCCGTTGAAAATATAAAATATAGTGTCACACCATATGACGTCCATTGTAGGGACAAAATATATTTGATTAGAACTTAGTTGGACGTTATGCATGGGCATCAAAACTTTCTGTGGTTATAGAAAACATCCACTTATTTTTTCACTTATTCACTTATTTGCCTGGTAAAATTTTAAAGTATTTATACTTTATATGGATATACATTCTAATTAGGAAAATCACACGCATAGTGGACAGTCACACCATATGACATTTTTTATGTTTGGATAGTTAAATACAACACCAAAATTTTTAGTATGCAGGAAGTTGATCCTATCAGACCAACAACATTTCCATATCAGTTCTTAACAATTACCATTTTTTATACGTGTGTGACAAAAGGACAGTCTGAATTTTGCTATCCGTCATCCACCCATAATATGTTTGTGTGTGTGTATATATATATATATATATATATATATATATATATATATATATATATATATATATATATATATGGGCAATTCCACGAAAAAGTAAACCTCACCTTAAAACTTTAAGTCTCACCTACATGGACATACAAATTCTTTCAGAAAACTTCCAATACAAAAAAGTATTGTCTCTATGTAAATATTCAACTGAGCAAGTTTCGAAAGGATATCTGTTTGTTAAATTTTCTACCCTATTCAGCTATAATGTAAGTCTATGGAGGGGCTTATAATGGGCATAAGTGGGTGATAACACACACAAAGCTGCTATATTATCAGTCATTTTTCATTGTTCTATTACTATTTCTCTCGTTACAGGTTAAAATCCACTGTTCACAATTGTTTTGTATCGTTTTGGAGGGTTTTTCCAGACGTCACGTCCATAACGTCACATCCATAACGCCATTTCTCCCAATGAAAACCAACTTTTTTACATTTACATTTGAAATTAAGTCTTTCTCTGTCTTTACTGAGGTGTCCTGTTTGGTATGAATGTAGTAATATTTACATTTCTCTAGAAATTTCACACACTTCACAGCAAAAACTACGCTCTCTCAAAAGTTTGTCCGTTTTTCGTCACGTCCATAACGCAAATTGAAAGGCTCATATTCTTATGATGCAAAACATGATATGAATTTTTTCTGTTTGCCTGTATTCAGCCATGGAGTTTGCAGAAGAATATGAAAAAAAATTGTGAAATACTGCTAGGTTTGCAGAGGTTATGTGGCCTTTTGTTCATCAATAATGCACGAAAATGTCACGTCCATAACGCTGGAATTGCCCATATATATATTTGCATCATAAGAATATGAGCCTTTCAATTTGCGTTATGGACGTGACGAAAAACGGACAAACTTTTGAGAGAGCGTAGTTTTTGCTGTGAAGTGTGTGAAATTTCTAGAGAAATGTAAATATTACTACATTCACACCAAAGAGGACATCTCAGTAAAGGCAGAGAAAGACTTAATTTCAAATGTAAATGTAAAAAAGTTGGTTTTCATTGGGAGAAATGGCGTTATGGATGTGACGTTATGGACGTGACGCCTGGAAAAACCTTCCAAAACGATACAAAACAATTGTGAATGGTGGATTTTAACCTGTAACGACAGAAATAGTAATATAACAATAAAAAATAACTGATAGCATTGCAGCTTTGTGTGTGTTATCACCCACTTATGCCCATTATAAGCCCCTCCATAGACTTACATTATAGCTGAATAGGGTAAAATTTTTAACAAACAGATATCCTTTCGAAACTTGCTCAGTTGAATATTTACATCGCGACAATACTTTTTTGTATTGGAAGTTTTCTGAAATAATTTGTATGTCCATGTAAATGAGACTTGAATTTTTAAGATGAGGTTTACTTTTTTCGTGGAATTGCCCATATATATATATATATATATATATATATATATATATATATATATATATATTAGTGCTGTCAGTTTAACGCGTTATTAACGGCGTTAACGCAAACCCATTTTAACGCCGTCAATTTTTTTAACGCGCGATTAACGCATTTGACCCGCCATTATCAATGGAATGTGAAAAAAAAATATCTCCGACATTCCAACACCTCCCGACGTTTCAGTGTGTCCTGTGTTTGTATTAGGCTTGAAGTAGGCCTACTGCTAAGCCTAGGTAAGACACAATCGTTGACGCTCACTCGCATGTTCGCATATTTAGGTTGTTAACTAGCTAGAGGATTAATGTTGTCACTTAGAAATCCCTTCTCTTGAACTGAATACCCCGCAAATAGGCTAATATAAGTTTCAAAATTGCAGCGCGAGTGAGAGAGGTGAAACAGGTCGGAGCGCAACTGAGAGAGAGAATTGTGCAAAGGAGAGGCATAGCCTAGCCTACCTGATTCTGAACGTATGACCTTGTCACTAAAATGAGAGCTTCTTGCAGGGCAATTGCCAATATGGCAAAATGCATTTTAAAGGTATGCTCATGCAATGTACTGTTTACTCATGTAGACCATAATGCCATATTTTCATTGAGCCTCTTTAAAATATAGGTTAGTAGGCTATAATTTAAAGGGCCACCATCCATGTTTTTTTTTTTTTGTTTTTTTTTTTGTAAACATGTGAATTTGCAACATAAAAGACATCAACATCTCTCTGGCAGTACTTGAACATGTTACTAATTTCTGATGCTGTAACTGGGTTTTCTTTTATTTTAAATTGGTATTCACCCCCACCAATGAATGCTGATAACAGCATTAAAATGAAAATAAATAAATAAAAATGGGACAAAAAGAAATCGAGGGACATTTAGAATAGAAAGAAATTTGCGATTAATCGCGATTAATTATGAGTTAACTACGGAAAAAATGCGATTAATCGCGATTAAATATTTTAATCGCTTGACAGCACTAATATATATATATATATATATATATATATATATATATATAATTTTTTTTTTTTTATTAATTATATATATATGTATGTATGTGTGTGTGTGTGTGTGTGTGTGTGTGTGTGTGTGTGTGTGTGTGTGTGTGTGTGTGTGTGTAGTATATATTTTCTTTTCTTTATTTATTTTTTCCTTTTTTTTTTTTTTTTTCTTCCCTCTTCCCTGTTGTTTATTTTGTAACGGTCAATTTCTTGTTGGTAAGGCGAGGAGGTTATTGTTATAACTTATTATAGCTTATTTTTATTTAAAGGATCAAAATGCCAGTGTAATAGTACACCTTAGTTAACTAGTATGGATTACTGCCCGACGCAGCAAAAGGAAAGGGGCAAAATACCTTAGTAAAGCATGCTCTACAAGCAGGTAGCTTTATGTGTGAATGAGAGTCTGATGTACCTGTCTGTATGTCTGTAAATGTTTGTTGCATGTGTCTTGTCTTGGATTGTTAGATATTTGTCTGGGGGAATGTTTGTCCCTGTTGCACATGGGTTCAGCCCGTCTCTGCAAAGGCTTAGTGCAATCATCATGTCAGTCTAGAACTAGCCTAATGTTTTCTTCTCGTTGGATTAAATATGCATAAAAAGCAAATTAAAGCAAGTCTAAATAAATTTACTGTTACAACTTGGAATGTTAATGGCATTAAAAATAGGGTAAAACAACAAAAAGCTCTGCAACACTTAAAGAAACTGTCATCAGATATTGTTTTTCTGCAAGAACTTCATCTTAAACCTGGTGAGATTAAATACTTAAAAAAGCAGTGGGTAGGAGAGGCCTTTGACGCAACTTACACCTCCAAAAGTAGGGGAGTAGCCTTATATCAAAAGAGTCTGACTCAGAGGGTAGATTTTTGATAATTAAGTGCGAAATTTTTAGTGAAAGATATACACTGATAAATGTTTACTCCCCGCCCTCATCCAATATGAACTTCCTTAGTAGTATTCAAAACTCAATTTATAATGCATTAACAGGAAGAGTTATATTTGCTGGAGACTTGAACAACATTTTTACAGCTCAAGATACCTCTAATATTAACAGAAAACCCATAGTGCCGAAAGAATTCCTGAAATTTATTTCAGAGAATGAGCTAGTGGATGTGTGGAGACTGATGTACCCTAACATTAAAGACTATACATTTTACTCCCACACACAAAATAGTTACAGTAGGCTAGACTATATATTTGTGTCTAAGGTAAGTGTTGAGGATATAATTAAGACTAAAATTCATGACATAGTGATATCAGATCATGCGGCAGTGACCTGCTGCATGTGTCCGCCAAGAAATAAGTCATTACACAGAATATGGAGAATGAATAGGAAGTATTTAAAAGATTAGGAATTTATTAAATATTTAGCTAAACATATCGATAAATTTATAACTTTAAATTTTGTTTCTCCTCATCCTGACAAGCCCCCGGTTCATATAATATGGGACGCATTTAAAGCATACATTCGGGGGATTATCATTTCATTCTCTTCAAAGAAAAAAAAAGGAACTGGATCTATATATGAAAGAAATAGCTATAAACCAATTGGAACATCTGCACAAAAAGACAGGTGTTAAAAAAGATCTAGATGACCTCCAGAAATTGAAATTTCAATATGACCAGGCACTTCTGGAAAAAGCTAATAATGTCAAATATAATTGTTATAAATTAAGGTATTTATCCTCAAATAAATCTGGTAAACAATTATCCTCGCTAGTTAAAACAATTACAAGACACCAAAATATTGTACTTAGAGATCCATTAACTAATGCAACTGTTAGTGACAATAAAGCTATAAACCAACAGTTCACCTCTTTTTATGAAAAATTGTATACCTCAGAACTGGATAGTAATAGTATTGATCAAAAACAGTATTTGAAAACAGTGGATATTAAAGGCTTAATGGAAAACCAAAAAGACGAAATGATCAGGGAGTTTTCTGAAAGGGAAATCAAAGAAGCAATGGATAGCTTTCCTAAAGGTAAGGCGCCAGGGAGGGACGGGTTACCAATTGAGTTTTATTTAACATTCTGGCCACAAATAGATAAACTCTTCCTTGCGGTATATGCTCTTCTAGTATTAATGGAATGTTACCTCCATCAATGTATGAAACCATTATAAATTTAATCCCAAAATCTGGTCGCGAATGTAACAAGCCATCAGACTTCAGGCCAATAAGTTTGATAAATTGCGATAATAAATTGCTCACAAAGGTATTAAATAACAGAATAGCTAAAGTTCTTCCATCAATCATCCACCATAATCAGACAGGATTTATACAAAATAGAAACCTTAAAACTAATGTCAGAACATGCATATCTCTAACACAGTTGGCTAAAAAGGAAAAATTGATTTGGTGTTAATGGCAGTAGATGCGGAAAAAGCATTCGACCGACTTGAATGGAGCTATTTGTATGAGGTCTTGGATGCATATAACTTCCCAAAGAAAATAACTAAAATGATACAAGCTATCTAATAAGTCACCTATTTCATATGTATATTCTAATGGTGTATTATCAAAAGCTATCCAGATCACAAGGGGGACGAGGCAGGGATGCCCTTTATCCCCAACCCTTTTTGCATTAGCTATTGAACCATTGGCCCAGAGGATTCGGCAGTCAGAAAAGGTAAGTGGTATAAATTTGGGTAACAGGTCATATAAACTTACACTGTAAAAAAAGAAAAGTTAGCAGAGTTAGCAAAGTTAGCCCAACTCATTAAAGTAAGTTAACACACTGTTAAAAAAGAAAAGTTTGCTGAACTTAAAATTGTAAGTCAATTTTTCCTAACGGAAAAATAAAGTTCTTTGAATTTCACTGGCTTTTTTAAGTTAGTCCAACTTCAGAGTGCATAACTTGATATTTCAAGTTGCCAGGACTCATTAAAATAAGTAGTCAGAACATAGCATCTTAAGTTGCCACTACCTTGATGTCAAATTGACATGTCCCAGAATCCCTCACCTTCCACATAAATTCGATCATGTTTATCCATGTTGAAATGTAATTGTGAAGAATCAATGAGTAGATGAACAATTGTTAACACTATAAATTGCACAGTATAACCATCATGCTACTTGAGTACTGTTCACATCAACTTTGTATTAAAAATAATATTTATTATGACACACCATCATGGAGATGACTATCCACAATTTACTTATCCTTGTAGGTATGATCACCAAGGTAGAAAATTAAACTTGTTTGGATATTTAGAATATTATTGCTGACAATGAATGAACATCAAAGCTGCAGGTGTTCATATCAGTGATAAATCAAAATCATCTTAACAAGCTAAATATTTCACTCAAGATATTAGGTTTGGGAGATGTGATAATGGCATGATGTTTCTATTAAAAAAACACTGCTTATGTAAGGCTTTGTGTGAATATAGTCATTCTAATTAGGGTTGGATTGTAATGCTAACCAAAAATCACATTTATTTGAAAATCTGTTTATATTTACTAATAGGTTGCACTAGGAAGTGTGCAACCACAGCTTAAACTAGGTTGCACTTGGAAGTGTGCAACCTCAGGTTAAACTAACCAATTAAGATTAGTTAAGGCGAGACACTACAGGTGAATAGGGTAAAAATTTTAACTTATAGATATCACCATGAAACTTTACCAGTTGATTACTCACATACATAGGAGAAAAAAATGTATTGGAAGTTTTTTGAAAATTAATGTTTAAATATGCTAATGAGGCTAACGCTCATTAAATATGCGCTAATTTGCATATTTTTCAACGCACGAAAACTCAAAATTGGAAAAAGCCAGGTTCAAAATTATTTTTTAATCTTGTTAATATATTAAATTGGAAAAAAAATTACAGAGGGGATTAGGGATATCTCACTTAGTTTTCCAGTAAATCAAAAAATACTGCCGAAGGCCTTAAAAAATGGATTTTCGCCCTATTTTTAGACATAAAATGTCATATAATTCAAACTTAGAAAAATATATCAACAAATCCTTCTGTAAAAATCTTCAAAATATAGTTGGGAATAAGACTGGAAAGTTTGGATTATGTAGGTGGTACACAAGTGGAGTTTTCGTGCTTTGAGTGTGTGAAAAAACTCATTTTGAGAAAACGGCCTTTAGATTTGTATGGCTAAATTCCACAGATTTCCTCTAAAAGCCAAAACTTTCACATAAAAATGTCTTCAAATCATATTGAGATTTATGTGTCTCACAGTATAACATCTCAAACACATATAAATTGATTAGAAAACATCATATAAACATGGCCTTCTACTGAAGATCATCACTTGAATACCACAAACTGGCATCGGAACTGCCAGAATACAACCTATGCACAGCCGCCTAGTTCCCCCAGGTTAATTCACAGTCTACATGTACAACTATATGGACTATGTGTCTTTTGACCATTTTGTCTGGACTGACACTATTACACCTCGGTTTCACATTGGTAGACAGGACAATATTAGCTGATATTAGATGAGAGCATCATCATTCTTGCTTTCATAGCCACATGCTCTGAAACCACAACTTTTCCATAACCACCAGCATGGCAGAGACACAGGTACTGTATTAAAAATACAAATAGCTATACTGGTTGCTGTTTCAACCCTGCTTTCCCCCTGTTTTGCACAGCATAGGCTAACTGTCAGCTTTATGACCTTAGCCCCCTAAGAAACACTCAATAGGCCTACACCTACCATGCGGCTGTGAGCATGACTAATTCATGATGAGCACGCAAGTTTCACTATTTCATGACCAGGGTAGGCTATGTGTTGAGAGCAACCATCTCCTTGAAAACATGATTTTGTCATGTGATTAGAACTGACTAGGCCTAACCTGCTTATTTCCTGTGCATGTACAGTACATCCATAGGGTACCTGTGTGTGTGTGTGTGTGTGTGTGTGTGTGTGTGTGTGTGTGTGTTCAATATCGTATATAATGTAATATTATATACCATATCTAATATCATATTATATGTAAACCTGTACCTGTGTGTCCTTACTAGCTATATGTTACTGTATGGAATATTTTATCTCAAGATAGAAACCATTTTAAATTTCCTGAGAAGAGAGGCCCACTATTTGTAGGCTATGGTGCATTCATTTTCTCATCTAGTTAGTTCAGCACCAGCCCCCAATGCATCAATATCTAGGCTAAAATAAAACCAGAGCAAACTAAATCAAACAGGTGCACATCCCCAGCTTCATAAAATAGGCTACTGACTCATTGTCTGATGTATAAGACTTAGGATCAGCTGGTTCATTTGGGAATAAGAGGCACTCTTTGTGAACCTCTAAATGTAGCCTATATAATAGCCAATTTAATAGTTTCGTATGAGTCATTTATTATCACAGAATTCTCATGCCCGTTGCTCTCTTGGCATGTGTCTGATCAAGTTGAAATTGAACACGTGGAGTTTTTTTTGTCGTTGTTATTGTTTGGCAAGGGCAAATGACCTTGCGTGCGTGTGTCTAACGTTACCACTTGGAGACGTCAATATGTACACTTCTGCAGTACTTGACACCCTCTCACACACTGCCCTTGATGTGCAAACGGGAATAACACCGCTTATTCTTTGTATCGATGTTAAATTGCAGGTTAACGTTATATCAAGCACATTTTGGCCAAAAAGTCTGCTGACAACTTCATTCAATTGTATAAACAAACAGGCTACTGTTTCACGATAGTCACTCAATTTTGGCTGCATGAACTCTAGGGTTTCTTTATGGTGTCGTACGTAATGATATACTGTTCAAATGCATTTCATGAACAATTTTATTAATTTAATGTGCTTTAGATGTTCTTACCAGAGTCAACTTTAGTGTCTAGAAGTTTTAAATCCTTGCGCTTCTGCGAGGAGATTGGCGATAGGCACTGCCACTGAGCTAACTAGGAAGCGTCAGAGCATCCCACGTGACGGGTTCTAACCAATCGCGTGGTCGGATTTCGAGCTCAGCCAATGAGAGTCAGTTTTTGACCTATGCAAATTCACGATTGGTGGTTTATACAGCGGAAATATCCATATTTGGAGTACACAACGTCAATACTGGGAACTATAGAGTGTGAAAGTCAATTTGAGCCGTCTGCGGAGGTCTGGTTCCCGGAAGTGACTCCCCTTTAATTTTGCCATAGGCGTTTCGAAAGGCCCGGTTCAAATAGGGTTCTAATTGTCCACTGTGTCTAACCAGCTACGGGGTACATGATAAGCAACTGATCTTTCGTGTCGAGTGAAAAAACAAATGAAAATACCAAAAAAAACCTATGGTACAAACGTGTGTCCTTTTCATTTCCCCTCAGAGCAAAAAATACACTACCCATAAGCCACTGCTTACTCCATATCCAGCCGACGATTTCCTTTAACGGTCATTGGTATCTGCTCAGGTCAACGATAACCACGCGGTCGTGCTCTGTCATCGAATACTAGTATTTTTTGTCAATATCTGTTCTTTGTAAATAATTTTTGCATCAGAAGCCAAATAACCATACACAACTCTTTATTCAACGTTATTTAAGTGTACCATTCGCTTGACGTTACCGTTAGCCTTGCTGGTAAGGTGTAATTCTAGTCGTTAGCAATTTCCTCCAGGTCAAGCCTGGTAACGTTACGTTAGCAAGGTACGTTAGCCAGTTAGCGATAGCCTGTTAGCTAGGGACCAGGAAAACTAGCCTTTCTAAGGTGCTGTGTTGCATGTGAGCAAAAATATATCTCCCTGTCTGCTCACTCCTCTTTATGGTCAGAGCATTTGGTTTTGTTAAACCAAGCACGTTAATCTCTGAATGTGATGTCAGAAATAAAATTTCAAGATCTTTGGGCACCTTCCTCTTAGCCATGAGCTAAATGTTTTGCTAGCACAACTCACCACAACTTTCTTGTCCTTCATGCTAGCCTTGACAGAAGCCACAAGCTACCCCTGTACCACAGAACAATGCCCCGGTTTAAAATATTGGCTTTACTGTACTTTTCTTTAGCAGCAGCCCGCCATGAACCTTTGTATGTTTCACAAGTGAAGAGACCGATGGTTCAGAAATATAATTTATTTTGAAATATGCGACATTACAAAGCAAACAAGTCATAGGCTACATTTTCGGCACCTTGGGCTAAGCGATGTTTAGGCTTGTCCGACCTGCAGCTTGCATCAGCGTCAGCATCAGTGATATTAAAGCCTACATTGAACACCATACCTAAGCAAAACAAATAAAGCAAAAGGGCAAAGTAAGACACAAATAATGTTAACACAACAGACGTCAAGGGTTGTCATATAATCATTTCTACTATGAGAAAACAAACATGAATTGTAGCTGCTCATAAAAGCTACCATGCTGTAAAGCTATGAACTATGCTAACCACATCGTAAACTTACTTTTCATAACGCAGTCATCCGAGTCGTGGGAATGTCTGAATTTCTTAACACAGCGCCTAAACAAAATAAATAAAGCAGCAAGAGGAAATAAGACACAAATAAGCTAAACAAACCACAACAGGCTATCATAATTATATTTTACTATTGAGTGATGCATACTTAGCAAGTTAGCAGCTAACACATCGTTTGAAACTTTGATGCGGTTTACCAAAACTTAACGTTACACAGTCTTGTAATTTATTATATGCATTATATCGATACAAAAACAAATTGTATCATATAATATCACATCATATCATGATTTTACACAAACCAAACTTACCTGAGGTCGTGATTATACACAGCCGGTTTGATGGAAGCACTATCGG
Source organism: Sardinella longiceps (assembly GCA_027497455.2). NCBI lineage: Eukaryota > Metazoa > Chordata > Actinopteri > Clupeiformes > Clupeidae > Sardinella > Sardinella longiceps. Next base: position 29,276 of record JAODXP020003230.1, read on the forward strand.
GAAGATGGTGCGTGCTGTCTGGGAAGCCTACCGCTGGCGTCCGTTGCTGTCAATGTCAAGCGGTCCCCCAGAGCTCTAGAATAGCAACATTAGCACTAGCATAGCAAGGGCTGATCATCTGCACCGACGTCCTAACGTTGATTTTCGCGGGCTTCAAAAAGGTCCACCAATCAGATACGTTGCAGTGGGATTGTGGGATTGCTCGGGAACATGGGTAATGAAGTACTTCATTGGGACATCGCAGAAAAAGGACCTTTGTTCAGAAACTAAATTGAGATTTCATGAACTTTTGGTGTCTAGGTAAGCACAGGCACTCATTATGTCTTGCCGTAGCTAGTTAGACGTGTAGAATGTGTGGTTAAGACAGCGTGGGTTATAATCAAATTCTCACTTGCCCCGACGAACGCTAAAGACACTTCCGGAACCTCACTTCCACACTCTATTGACCATTTGCAGCGACGTCATAATATCACGTCACGATTTTTGCTGGACGGCGGAAGTGCGGAATTGTAAACACAGAGCTAATGGAGGGCAACGCTATTCTGACCGGCAAAGTTGTGTTTCTCCGATGATTTCGCTAAGTCTTTGCAGTCTATGTCTGTTCTGTTGTCGGTGGAGGTGTGTCACCTTGAGAGTGTCCATTGAAAGCGGTATATAGACAAAATTAATCTTGCTGGATTAGAAAAATATCCCTACATCCCTACATTCACTGATATAACCAAAGCTAAGCGGCCCACAGGGACGGACACACACAACTCACAGAAGGGTCATTTCATGTCAATTCACCCAAATTCTGGAAAATTCCCCGCTTGACCATCTCAGAATTTACTGAAAAAATTCTACTAAAAAGATACAATTTTTAATAGTAATAATCCAAAATATTAGGTTCATAACCTCAATAGTTTTTTAATAAGAAATATTTAATTTGGAATGCATTTCGGGCATTTTTTGGCATCATAATCTAAAGGCTGTTTTTAAACAGCAATATCTGGAAAACTATCTCACCTATAGCCTTCAAATTTTCTACTGTCAATATATGGTAGTTATAGCCTCCAGACATGGAATATCAGGATTGTAGCTCAAGCATAATTTAGGACACAGGCGCTCAAACTTCTACCAAAGTATGGCTTGGCAAAATGAGATGGTAACTTTGAAGAGTTGTCAAGGCCCCAGTTTTGGACAAAGAAGACTTATATTTTACAGAAAGTATATCTGGCAACAGGTCAAACTCTCTACAAAACATGGTCACTCTAAGATGAAAGGATCCACAAGTATTATGCCTCAAATATGGGGAAAAACACATTTGTGCCCAAATTCAGAGCCATATTCCAAAAAACTGAGTTAATGGATCAGGTCCATTTTTTTGTTTTTGAAAGATCAAATTATTGTTAAACTTATATAAAAAAATTGGGAGGGTGTTTTGCCCCATTTTGTCACAATTAATTTTCAAACATGGGCTGTATGTGGGTGGGTGATTGTTTTTTCCTCTTGATTCCTAGGGGTGCGTCCACCCAATTTTAGAGCCATATTCCAAGAAACTGAATTAATGGATCAGGTGCAATTGATTGTTTTTGAAAGACAAAATTATTGTTAAACCTATATAAAATTGTCAAGTGTTTGTCCCATTATTGTCACATTCATTTTCAAACATGGGCTATATGTGGTTGGGCGATTGTTTTTTTCCTCTTGATTCCTAGGGGTGTGTTTACCTATGACTATGTTTACATAGCCATGTGTTTTGGAGACTGCTGTATTTGTATCCAACCATTTACTAAATATGTGAATTGATCTGATAAAAGATTCACCTCTCCCTTGTTGAGTTCTTTATAGTCATGTTTTGACCTTTTTATTCTCCATTGAAGAACATACAAATTCATGTTTTTACCTTAATTTCGTGTAATAAAAGTGCTTGGTGTTTGATCAACATTTTCAGAGTCAACAGTAGAATTTATGCTCATTGTAGTTGCATTGCATTAATGAAAACAATGACTGAAGTCTCTCTTGATTACTGACTTCATAATTTGAAGTGAAATGCTTTTTTTGAGGGAGAATAAAATGAACTCTTCTTTGAGTGATGCGCTCATTAAAAAATGACATTTAACTTCAACAATGTTTTAGGAGATTAACAATCACCATGTTAATCTGCATCTAAAAAAATTCTTCACTTTAAACAAATCTATGCCATTCTTTGGCATAGAGACAATCATTATTAATTTTCTGCAATGTTAACACTTTGAATGCCAGAAACGTAATATGCCGTTATTACTTGTCATGCGTTGAGTGCCAAAAACGTAATGTTACGTTTTTGCCTTTTTTTTAATTTACGAAAATAGAAACCCTCACACAGGTTATATATGATTTTTGGAACTCTGTGATAAATAGAACTGAAATAAATTACGATCGGAAACTCATAAAAACTCACGATCTGCACATTTTGTCTGGACATTTTCACATCACAAGGCAGCATTTGATTACTATTGCAGCATTCGTGTCAAATAATGCACGTCATGTCATGTTGTCCTTTCGCGGGTTCGTCACTAGGTGGCAGTCTCACCACAGGCATGATTCGGCTTGTGTCACTCCTCGAAACTTGACAGAGAACACGCCATCATAATCTATCATAAAAGAAGCGATATCTCCTTTTCTAGAAAAAAACAAGGATTTTGATGAAAACTACCCACTGTTTAGCTTGGGATTTCTCAGGAACGGAGGCATGTAGAAATAAACGGTTTTCACCCACTGAGAGCTCAGAGTCTTACCTTTCAAATGACCCATAGTATGTGTCCATAGCTATAACACAGAATACGCTGTGGCTCTATAAAAATAGGCAACAGTGGCCTGGATTGCTGGCACTCTGGGCCAAAGCTTGTTAAAAACACCTGGCATTCAAACTGTTAACAGCATTGCAGTATGAACATGATCCTTCCTTAAAAGTTCAATGTTGTCCAAGAACAAATTCAAACTTGGATGAGATTCAAAAGCCATTTGTATGATCTTCCATGTTGTCTACATGAGGGTGGCTCTAGCGTTTTTCCAATATGCTACCAAAAAAAAAAAATCAATAAAATCACAGGACGACTACACCTTCACTCTTTTTGCTTGTAGAGCTTCAAAAGGCTAATTACTAGCACAAACATGAAAATAAAATTTTAAAAATCATAAATGTAAGTCGACTGGTTATGGTGGTGGGGTATGGGTAATCACGGTTTGATTGCGCACATGCTGTATCTGTGGGTGTGTCTGTCAACCACCATGATGTAGAAGCCATGTCTGTTTGGTTGGGCTGGATGAATTTAGTAATGCTATGTCTGAAATCTTTTCTGTCTACACCAGGCAAGCAAATGTTTAAATTAACTAAGTCTTACATTTGAATCTGGAAAGGGCCATTCCGTGTGAAATCAACAAATGCATTCC
>JAODXP020003232.1:0-31705 GCA_027497455.2 Sardinella longiceps
ATTGGTGTGTCCTCGAACTTAAAGACGTATCCCCAATCCTTTGCATCTTCAAATTGTTTAATACAACAACAAAAATTCATAAAATTTCTAGATTTCTAGACTTGCCTCTCTAGAAACTATTCTGTTAGGCATAAGGAAGCATTCTTGACATTGAGAGACAGTCACAAAAGAGACACACATTGCAAAAATAATATATCTATGCAACAGCCAAGATGCATGCAAATGAGGAATTTGCATTGTCTAATATTGTGTAGGATCAAAATCAGATTGAATCTGTTATCTTAAAAATAATTGTATTGTATAACTTTCATAATGGGGAAGTGGGGTGGAAAGAGTTAAAAAAACGAAAGTGAGATCATGATTAAAAAAAAAAAAAGATGACAACAAGAAGAAAATAAAGGAACAGGTCTGTCTTGTTCTTCTGGGAGGGAACAATTGAGAATAAATTAAAGCAAATGCATTCACGAAAACAAGCCGATGAGACACAACATGCTGTAAGTTTATTTCTGTCACTATTTAGTGATGCATTATAGCCTAGTATTTGGAAATGAGAAACATAGCTGAGCTTAAGTTTATCAATGTTAGAAGGACAGCACTTTCACTTGGGTGGAAACCGAGTTTGCATACCATGTCCGGTTTCAATCAATCAATCAATCAATACAAACACAAAACCCATATCTTTCTATCACTTTGAGTAAATGTGTTTACTTCCCTTTTAGCTCCTAAAATAAATCATAGAGAACGTTTATCTAGGGAACTAGACTTATGTGTCCATAGGAAAAGTAAAAAAAGATTCTGAAAAGTCATCTGAAAAATAAATATATTTATGTCACACGTTATCTTTTAAGACAATATATAGTAATATATAGTATACATATAGTATACACACATGAGTAACAGAAGAAAGAGGTGTAAAAAAAAAAATAATTCTTACTATCTTTAATTTAAGTAACTGTTCGAAACAGTGGAACTTGGGCATGAGAGACTGAAATTATTCATAACTGACGTAATCACCATCGTTTTCTCTCTCTGAGATGGGTGTAAGACAACATGCACCTAGGATAACTTAAGAACTGCATTGTAACCACTTGTTATGTATAAACTATGAAAATGATTCATACATTGATCAGTTAAGACGATAAATACTGAGTGTACGTTCCAGCTAGGTGGTATCTATTCCTTCATGGTTACTTGGTTGCCATTTTGTAAACTTTTAAACAGTATGCGAAAAGAGGCTTACAGTAATGTACTTTTGATTGTTCATAATGACTTCATAATGACATTCATTTGAGCATTATCAGGCAGAAATTGGGCACATTTCTGACTCAATATCTCTTCATAAAGAGTTCCCTAAACCCATTCAACATTACATGTACACTTTATGTACATTGATTTATTAATACATTTCTATCACATTGATGTATAGCTTTGCAAAACTAAAAAGATAATATCTGTATAACCATTAATTCAAGGTATTCCTTCACTTGGACCAATTCAGTTTCCCGCAGTGCAGCTGAATTCAGTAACGGTCAGCATGGTCATTTCCAGTGGGCATGCCTGGTTCATGTAGGTAGAGAGTGACCTACTGTAAAGACAAGACCAAGAACAGCAAAAAACTGTGGTGACATGAAGTGGGGATGACTGGGCTTCTTCCATGAGAGAAGTGCCATTTTACTGCGGCCACCCTTAGTGAAGATGGCTGACATAGCACTGGAGGATTCTGTACACTCAGGTGAGAAACACAGAATTTATTCACCTGTGAACAATTTAAGATGTTATAGAGTGGTGATCTATGTTTTACCCATTGGTTTTACTGTGGCCTGAATTGGGTCACAGAGTTGAACCATTCTGACCTTGAGACACAGTTGGGGCATTAATAGTCACCTGTGTCAGCAGCCATGAATGTCATTTAGAATAGACTCCACATTTCTCCCTTAAGCCGTTAAGATTTGAGGTTTGATTAGATACTGTTCGCCTGCTGTATTTTAATGACTGATGAAATAATAAATATGACAATTTTCTATTTGTACATTTCTAATGTAACAATTTAGAAAATACCACCTTAACCTGACAAATTGCTTGCTTTGTTTGAATTTTGATTAGTGGGTTTGTCCAGCTTATGATGGCATTCTAGCTGGTTCTGCTGGCCACATGCAACTATGAGCTTGCAGGTTTGGTGGTAAGAGTCTGACCATTTTATGGGATAAAAAGAACTATCTATCTATTGATATGCAAACCAGCTAGCAGCAAGTGTTTTCCTTCAGGGACAACAGTAGTCTGGCCATTGCCTTCCTATGCAATTCTGCTCGATTCTCATCTCCCTTCCCGTCTGGGATTCAGCATTTGGCCTTATTCGCTCAGGATGCATCCCATCCTGGCCAGTGAACAAACTTTGAGATTGCAGATTGAGAATGTGACAGGCTATCAGTCAGGAAGAGCTGATCCAATCTTAATTTAAACATCTCCAACAAGCAATTGTCTCTCAATATCCAGAATCCTAGACCCTCGTACAAAGAGAAACGCAGACTGACTGGTTATGATCAAGCTAGGATAACAGTAATTGTCATTGTAATTTGCATTTTAGGGACCACAGAAGATATAAGAATTGTCCTGCTGGGGAAGACAGGTAGTGGGAAGAGTGCCTCTGGAAACACCATACTTGGGAAGAGTGTGTTTGAAGAAGATCTGTCCTCTGAATCAGTCACAACTGAATGCCAGAAGCATGTTGTGGTCGATAGAAGACACATAACTGTGGTCGATACTCCAGGATTGTTTGATACATCTTCTTCTAGTGATAAGACTAAGGATGAGGTCACAAAATGCATCTCTTTGGCAGCTCCAGGTCCACATGTTTTTCTACTAGTCATAGCTGAAGGCCGCTACACAGAAGAAGAGAAAAACACTGTTAAGATGATCCAAGAAATGTTTGGGATGGAATCTATGAAGTACACAATAGTGTTATTCACAAGAGGGGATGTTCTGGGAAAGACTTTAGATGAATATCTTAAGGATCCTGATCCAAGTATAAGTACACTTCTCAGCCAATGTGGAAATAGATGTCATCTGTTCAATAACAGAGACAAAAGCAACAAAGACCAGGTTCACAAACTTCTGGATAAAATAGATCAAATGCTGACAGCAAATGAAGGCAGTTACTACAGCATTGAGATGTTCCAGCAAGCAGTGGAGGCCTTAAAACAGCAGGAGGCAACTGCACATCTGACTGGTGGGTATGACTATAACAGATGAAAAGTTCTGTAACATATAGATGTGCTTTAACAACCATCTATGTAATGACTTTATATTATGAAAAAATTATATTAAAATTGAATGGCAAATGAATATGAAATATACTGTAATCAATTTTACTTTCTTGTAAATGTTTCCTAAAATATAACATTTTGTGTGTATGTTTGTGTGTGTGTGTGTGTGTGTGTGTGTGTGTGTGTGTGTGTGTGTGTGTGCGTGTGTGTGTGTGTGTGTGTGAGTATAGACAGACCTGGCTCACCAATTTCATCAAAGCGATCATGCTGTCGATGCTGCCGCTGAGTGCACCGGTGTGTATTGAAGGAAACAGACAGATCTGGTCCGCTTGTTCATCAAAGGGTTCCTAATGTCAAGGCTGATGCTGTGTATCTTGGAAAAAGAGTAGAGTAAAGGGTCTCAAGACTCGACTGACCTGTCAGATATGAGCCTCTCAGGAGGACATAGCATTGTCTTAGAACATAACAGAAACAGAGGGATGTCAAAGAAGAACACAGTATGAAGCACTGAAAACAATTGAGAAATATGAAGTAGGCTAGACTACTGTATGTCCACGAAGATAATAAGATTTTCAGATGTGCAGTCTTTGCAAAGATGAAAAAGCAAAAGGACTCCGCAATGCAATTTTAAATGGTTACAAATGGAGACACATCAATAATGGTACAGAATTTAGCATTAGTTAAGTATTAACTAACCCTTAAGCATTGTTGTTACAAAAAAAACATTACAGAAATCATGCTTATTTTCTCATTAATAAATCATATGTAATGGATTTTTATCATTGTTTTTTCCTTTGGTCTATTCCTCATTCTCTCAAGTTCATATTTCCAACGCTGTTATATCTACATAACTATTGTGCAAAGTAGTGCACACATCATAATAAATGAAGTAATAAATTCATGATATATTTGAATGGAAGTCACAGAGTCCTTATGAATGAATGCACTTCTTAACAAACCTCATCAGGTAGGCCTACTTGTTGATCTACAGTAGCCTCTTTGATGCTGTTCAGTCCTGTGTACTGTACAGATGATGTATTCCTCTTGAACCACCACTAATAAATATTTACAGACTGATTATTTTGTACCTCAAAAATGTAAAGTCACACTCTTATTCTTATATGTACTCATCATAATCCATTGTTAAAACACCTTTAAACTTTGTTTACCCTGAGCAGTATACACAAATCCAACGAAATTACCGGAAGTAAGCAGGCGCCATTTTTGAGCTGTAAGATCGCCAATTTGTCCATTGGGATAACGATAGCACACTATAAAATGCTATGATTTACGAGTTTTACTACTACTTGCATGTCAGAGTATTCCATGGTTATTGCTGTTGGCTGTCACTGACTGTGCATTGTCAGACAGGTTTGTTTGCAAGATCTGATATCACCAAGTAATTAAGAGTCCAGGATCAACGTCAAACATTTGCCCTGGATCAATGTACCTTAAACCTAACCCTAATCCTAACCCATTCATCCAGGGCAGCAAGTTTGACATTGATCCCGGACTCTTAATTACTTGGCGTCGCCACAAGATGGCAGCCTACACAAAACGCTCGTCGGATTTGTCTATAGGGCAAGGACAAGGCTGTGTGTTAATTGCCGCCCCCTGCATCTGCAGGTGCCCCTCCTGAGAGGAAATGAGAGGGGGAGAGAGAGATGGGTAAGGATTGTTCCCAATATATGCAGCATTTTGGTACCATCTTGTGGCCATTTCACATGTAGGCCTAATCCAACATCTATTAGATCCTCCCTCGAAAATCTATATGTCTTTATATTATAATCTATTATAATCTATATCTCTATGTTATCGATAACACCTCTGTGAATGAAATAAGGAGAGTAGCCACATCAATGCATAATACGTGGAGATAGCTTTGTGCACAATGCATCTGAATTCAAACACATGTCTTATCAAAGTGAACCGGTTTCATATGATGCATAAGATATTCATTCTAAAATAAATCCCAATAGCCTGGTATTTCAAACGTACACTTGAAAAATTGCTATAACATCTAAAATGAAACACACATAGTCTAAATGAGCACCACTTTGATCCATAATGAAACAATGAATGCATATAGCTGATAGATCTGAAATAACAGCCTTGAAAACGTAAAAATCATTGAGATCTACTTTACAGTTATGTCAGCCTACTTCCTGTTGCCATGTGTGATAAATGCAGTGTTTCAGATTTCAAAAAGTTTGATGACTCTGGGAAATATCAACTGCAGTGCAGCCATTCAATGGCACCTCCAGACATTTTGGGGTGGCAAAGGGGAGGGGCATGGGGTTCAGCAAGGGGGCATAGGATGTCAATACAGCAGATCTAAAAACAAAAGCTGTGCACCATTGCCGGTGTGTCATTAGCATCCCTCTGTGTGCCAACTGTGCATGGCTCAATGCCACTTTTCCAACTTTTCTAAAAGTATATTCCATATTCTCCTAGGATGTGATCCAACTTCATATTACATGCACATGTCTGTACCGATACTGAAAACTGATTCATCTATCTATACAATAATTATTTTATGATGTTTACTGCCTCTTTACTTTTGTAGGCTATTGCTAAAGAAAAACAGATTTAAACTGATTCACATTACTAGCAGATGCTGTTTACCTCAGCTGCTTGATTTCATGATTCTATAGCACAGGGGTTGTCACCTGGTTCAGTCTCAGGGACCACCATTCTGACAAAGAAGTCATAGGTGGCCCATCATGAGCGCGGTGTCTCAGGGATGTTAAACAAAAAGACCATCTACCCAAGTGAGAGTTCATTCTTACACTGCTTTTGGATTGATCAGTTGGAGCACAGTTGTAAAAATTATTCCTGTGCTTAAATCTGTGCTTGTTACGCAAATTAAGTTTTCAAAAATGTCACAGACCATCAGGAAAGTCTTCACTGACCATCAGGGGTCCACAGACCCCTGTTGAAAACCCATGCTATAGCAGGCTAGCAAACGAGCATCTTACGTGTACTGTGCTCATGTGGGCTGTGGGCTCATAAAGGTCCCCAATGTCTCTAACCAAAAGTCCTTGCATAGGTCCAAAAAGCAGGAATAATATTTTTCATATTTCTTTTTTTTAGAAAGCATAGGACTATAGGCCTACTTGTGTTAATCTTTTTCTTTCATAGGTGAAAAACAAGGTAATTTTCATTCAGCAAGTGACAACAAAATCCATAAACCACCTCTTTTTACTTCCAATATCAAATAATGTGTAATAAGTGTCATCTTAATTTGTTTTATTTATTTTACATATTCATTTGTATTTATGTTCATTTTCAATTTCCATTAATTTTCATGTATTTCCATGCTGTAGTTATAGACCAATATGATGTGCACTACCAACAGGCATGGACTGACCATAGGGAATGCAAGGCAATGCCCGGTGGGCCGACATTCATTTTTGGGCCAGGGCTGTCATAATTATTACCTCTGCCAAGGAGATTATGTTTTCGCCAGCATGTGTCTGTGTGTGTGTGTGTGTGTGTGTGTGTGTGTGTGTGTGTGTGTGTGTGTGTGTGTGTGTGTGTGTGTATGTGTACGTGTGTGACAACATGTATATTGGGACAAGTAAGAACTGATTCAATTTTGGTGGCGATTGGTGATGCAGAACACTATCTGGAATTTATATTGTGTGTGTGACCACATTGCCAGTTGGCGGATATCTGCACTCTCTGAGCGCTTTGCTAGATTTCTCATACTTTTCTTGAAAGATATTAGGCTAGTCCTACTAAATCTCTAATTTTCATTCAAAGTGTCCATTCAATGTGTGAATAAAACTATGGTGGGCCATTTTTTGGTCCCAGTCCAGCACTGACTAGTTCAATCGACTCTCATTGATTTTGTACACAGAGATTAGTTAAACATTAAGCGTTTCTGCTCTCCTCTTGTTGAAAGTCAACCTCCAAATTTGACATCAGTACAGTAACACAAAGAGTTTTATTCTGAGTTTTTCTAATTTTTGTGTTATCAAATTGAGTTTAAATCATTTATGATTGAAGAGCTACATTATGTTGCTTTCAGTAGATGAAGGGATGGGGTTGAAACAGTTAAGCATTCAAACCAGATCATGATGTTGAAAAAAAAACTCTAAGTGACAGTCCCTCCAGTTCTTCTTTAGGGCACACCTGAGATTGAGTTCAAGGAAATACATTTTAAAAAGCCAGCTGCCAAGACACAACACACAGTAAGTTTGTTTTATTACAGTATTTCTTTATAATTTACAGTAGTTCTATTGAGACTACATTCTGTCTACATTATACATAAAACAAAGGACTACACACTTGGGTGGAAATAGTGTTTACATGGTCATTTGTTTGTGGTCACTATGCTTTGATGTGTTTATTGACTTCTAATACCCTGAAAACAACAGAAACAAAGTATGAAATAGCTACAAAGGGCTATATCAGAGTTACAAAAACATTTTGTTTTTCTATGTTCTTAAAGCAAAGTAACTGAACTGGTCTAGGCAGTAGAGCGGGGTAAAAGTTATGCATAACTGGCATAAGTAGCATACTTCTCTCTCAAGATATTGATATGGTCCATCTAAATCTAAAAGATTTATCTGTTTTCAATCAAATGATAATTGCTTGCCGTGACTGTCGTATGGAGGTTATTGTTACTAAACACCTACTGTATGATGATCAGTAGATGTGCCAAAGATGTAGATACAGGCAAGATACCATCTTAATTCTGTCATGGCTTCTTGGCTGCCATTTTGTGAGCAAGCAGGTATCATGTCATGATTTATTCAGACAGTATACAGTACTAGTGGGTTATACATATTCTACTTTGGTAGGTACTACTACTTAGTAAGTAGAGATCAAGGGCCGTATTCTCAAAGAATCTTATCTTAACTTTAGGAGTACTCCTAAACCGCACTAAAAGTTTTTATGTAGGAGTTATTTCTTAAAAGTAATTCACAACGCCTCTGAGAACTACTTTTAGTTAGGATAAATGGCAACTCTTAGGCTAAAAAAACCTCCGTTACTATGGTTGACGTCAGCTCTCATGCACGAGCCTGCTTGCATTTACATCGGAGATTGGTTGATGAGTGACAGGTGGGCGTCATCTCCACTGAGAGTGGCACTGCTCCAGTAGACAGAATGCGATCGGAGATCTTGAGCCACGAATGAAACGGTAAACAAGAGTCGCGATGAAATGATAAAGTATCTTTACACCGTTTTTGCTGCATTTTTGAGAGCACATTTAGAAAGAGAGGAAGTACACAAATTTAACTTGATCGTGAATAAACTGCATACATATTTTAACACGGGTTTTGGTGGCAGATTGCATTCCTTATATGCTGCTGCATATTGCTTGATGACAGATACTCGAATAAATGACATTGCATTGGCATTAACAAAGGTTAAGGACGCTTTGCATACATTCACGATGTGTTAGGAGTTGGTCTTAATGACTTAGAAGTCAGCCTCTGGACTTCTCCTAAGCTGTCCCAGACTTAGGTGCTACTTTTAGCGCTAAATTGTTTTCTGAATTACTCTTATCCCAAAAAATTAGGAGTCCTAAACTTACGACTGGCACGCCCATTTTTTTTTAGGAGTTCCTCCTAAATTTGACTGTTAAGAGCTACTTTTAGCCTTAAGATTCTTTGAGAATATGGCCCCAAGGCTTATTAGGGCATTATTAAGATTATATCAAGAATAAAGGCCTAATTAGTCATGAACAAGAAATTTGTGAATACATGCCTAACAAATGATTAATGTTGCCTAACACAAGCCTTACAAGTAAATAATACAGGCATTAATATTAATTATATATTAATGGCTAGTATGTGAACCTTAAAATAAAGTGTAACCATCATTTCAAATGCATTTGTATTATTTTATTGCATTCATTGCATTATATTATTTTAGTGCATTTATAAAACTTTGTAACTACTGACATCACAGGCTATTCATGTTTATATATTCTCATATTCAAAGGCAACATAATATATTCTGTAAGTCTTTACAACTTGGATTGGCACAAAGCATAAGATTGTTATTGGCCTTGGAAAAACACATCTTTAGTAATTCTCTATTAGTTGGGTCATTTATTGTAGTTCCGTGACCGTGGAGAGGAAAGGTTCGTTTCTCACTGGATTTGTCATCTATAAAGGTTAAATAAAAAATGAGCTGGGGTGCTCCTCACAAAAATGTGGGGACATTTTTGTAGAGCCCTATATCCAAAATGGCTGCTGCCAGCCAAGCTGGAAATTTACTTTTTAATGGTTTTGCCCACAGTGCTGCATAATACATGATTTCTGAGACTATTTGGGTCAAGAAACTCACAAATGATGTAGATTTATTAATTTGACCTATTTTTGACCTTCAAATTCAAGATGGCTGCCACTTTTGGCTCTTTAAATGTCAATTTTTCAAAATCGTCAGAGAGCCTTAATGTTAGGCTCAAATGAAAGGTCTGCTCATACTGAATTCAGTTATGGAGAGTAAAATTACAACATAGGTTATCAGATGTCTTGGGTGGAACCAATGAAAGCAGGGAGACAGAGAAGATTCTTTAGCTTGGGGTTGTTTTTATTAACATAACATTAACATTGTTTTACAATTTATTTATTGAATTAACTAAAAAGACTCCATCTGAATCTGTTGAGTCTCCACACTGACTCATCTCATCATCACTGCTACTTTCGTCTGAGCAGTTATGAGGTGTGAACTACTGGGGCAAGGGGGGCAGGGTGTGACGCACTGGTCGACACTTTCCATTCACTAGTTCCCAGCCGTAACCAATGGGAGAAGGATGCTCTTGTAGATTGTAATGGAGCTGGCAATATGTAAGGTAGTTTGACCTTTCCATGAAGAATCAAAGAGTCATCGTCAGGTGGGAGACAGATTGTACTCTTTCAGTTTGTGCCATTTGGAGAAAAGAGGCTGTCGGCACGTAGTGATGAGGAGTCAGGGGAGGAGATGAAACGCTTGTCCACACGATTGCAGCAGTGGCCCCCGAAGAGGGAATCTAGCGAGCGGGACTCATCCCAGGATGAGGAGCAAGAAAGCCCCACGTCTGATCCACGAGGTGACTGTCTCTTTTTGGCTGTCCCCAATTTGATTGGCAATGGGGACTCCGAGGGAGAGGATCTTGGCAACAGCAGGACTGGAAAGATGCACCGACACAGTTTACGAGACAAGAGGGGCCAGCTATCCCAACGTGAACCTTCTCCCTTTCTTGAGCAGAGCAGTGTTGGACAGGATGGATGGTACTTTCGCAGTTTTGACACTAATGATTCAAACAGGAACCGTCGCAAGTGCAGACAGGACTCCCAAAGAAGCCTCTCTCGATTTGGGTATGGAACATCACCGGTTTCCCCCGTGGCAGCCCGAGAGACTCTCTGTCCAGCCACAGTTGCATGGACCTCTCCTTATGAGACAGGCCTCGATCCCGTCTCAGTGCTTGCTCTGACGACCACCCTCATGGGACATATGGAGAGAGGAGTGGTCGGGCCTCTTCTCCTACAGACAGTGTAGACTCTGGCTACACCTTCATCATAAGCTCCCCCCGCGAAAACACCAGCTCTGTCTGCCAGGAATCACGGCTGTCAAAGTCCACAGTCGACTTGTCCCAGCGGAGTCGTCCGCTCATCAATGGAACCCAAGGGGATAATGCAGGACACTGGAAAGTGCATCGCAGTCGATTCTCCTCCTCCTCTGCCTCACCCAGTCTGTCCCTAGTCTTAGTCGAGGAGCTAGAAGAGGAAGGGGAGCTAGTAACACTCGGTGAGGGTCGACTCATCCTCCAGTTTGGAAAGCAAGGTTCTGGTCGTGCGAGTCTCACTCTACCTAGTGGCGTTCACGCCACCCCCCAGGGCCAGCTCTTCATCGTAGACTGCGGGAACGCTCGAGTCCAGGTGACAGATGCCATGGGATATGTCATGCAACAGGTTAAATCACCAAGCAATGGCTCAGGCACAGGACGCCGCTGTAGGAACTATTTTGATGTGGCCGTTAACGCCAAAGGCCTGATAGCTCTGTGCTGTGCTGCCGAGCGAGCTCTCCTCATCTTCAACCGCCATGGACGTCTCCTTCAGACTTTTGGAGGAAGCCCTGCCCCTGGAACAACTGCAGCCTCTTCAGATGGGCTGGAAGCACCCCGAGGCATCACTGTCACCAAACGGGATGAGTTTCTGGTGGCTGACATCCGTAAGGGCACTCTGACAGCTTTGAAGCTGGACCCCAAGACAGGGTCCAGGCTAGAGCGCACTGTAGTGACCGGTTTCCACAGACCTTACCTGGTTGCAGCGTCTCAGTACTCAGACCTGCTGGCTGTGTCAGAGAGGGGCAGTGAGACCGGGCGCGAGCCTTGTGTGAAAGTCCTGGACTCGGGGTGGATCACTGTCCGAGTGCTGGGCGTATGCTCAGGCATGGGCCCTGTACTCTCTTGCCCCTGGGGCATCTGTATTGACCGCGATGGGAAAGTACTGGTGGCGGATTGGGCACAGCAGGAGAGCTCCTGGGACGAGTGGGCGAGAGTCTTGAATTAAAACATGACGTCAGAGCGGATATGAAGACATTTGTCCTCTCCGTCATTTATGCTGAGAGTGCAGATGTGAGCTGCGGGCAGGCCAGAGTTTCCAAATGGCACAAACTGAAGAATAAGAGTACAATCTGTCTCCCACCTGACGATGACTCTTTGAATCTTCATATGGAAAGGTCAAACTACCTTACATATTGCCAGCTCCATTACAATCTACAAGAGCATCCTTCTCCCATTGGTCACGGCTGGGAACTAGTGAATGGAAAGTGTCGACCAGTGATGATGAGCAGTGATGATGAGATGAGTCAGTGTGGAGACTCAACAGATTCAGATGGAGAGTCTTTTTAGTTAATTCAATAAATAAATTGTAAAACAATGTTAATGTTATGTCAATAAAAACAAGCCCAAGCTAAAGAATCTTCTCTGTCTCCCTCTGTCTTCTCTGCTTTCATTGGTTCCACCCAAGACATCTGATAACCTATGTGTATGTTGTAATTTTACTATCCATAACTGAATTCAGTATGAGCAGACCTTTCATTTGAGCCTAATATTAAGGCTCTCTGACGATTTTGAAATATTGACATTTAAAGAGCCAAAAGTGGCAGCCATCTTGAATTTGAAGGTCAAAAATGGGTCAAATCAATAAATCTACATCAATTGTGAATTTCTTGACCCAAATAGTCTCAGAAACCATGTATTATGCAGCACTGTGGGCAAAACCATTAAAAAGTAAATTTCTAGCTTGGCTGGCAGCAGCCATTTTGGATATAGGGCTCTAAAAAAATTTCCCCGCATTTTTGTGAGGGGCACGCCAGCTCATTTTTTAATTTAACTTTTATAGATGACAAATCCAGTGAGAAACGAACCTTTCCTCTCCACTGTCACGGAACTTCTATAGATGACCCAACTATATGATGATGCCTTTTTGATTTTAATGGGTTTTTATGTGTTCATCTCACTTTACTCTGTATCTTTTCACAGAAATGTAGGCTTGGTATTAAACACTATTATTGTTAGCCCTATACAATTGCTGGTGAAGATGAAGGTGAAGATAGGGAGCATGTTGGATATTGATTAATCTTGATGTTATGCTTTGATGATCATAGTGCAAAAAGTGATATTGTCAGTGCCAGTGCAAGTACTCAAGAGAGTTAGGCTATCATGCCTTCTCATGGGTCAATGAAAAACTATAATCTGTTTTACAGGTCTGGGGCCATATTCTCAAAGAATCTTAAGGCTAAAAATAGCTCTTAACAGTCTAATTTAGGAGGAACTCCTAAAACAAAGCAGTCGTAAGTTTAGGACTCCTAATTTTTTCACAAAACAATTTAGCGCTAAAAGTAGCACCTCAGTTTGGGACAGCTTAGGAGAAGTCCAGAGGACTCCTAACACATCGCGATTGCATGCATTACGTTCTTAATCTTTCGAAACGCACGTGAAGAATCATTTATTTAAGCGTCCATCATTAAGGAATGATTATGCAGCTTACAAGGAATGCAAACACACCACCAAAACCTGTGCTTCCTCTATTTCTAAATGTGCTCTCAAAAGTGCAGTAAAAACGGTGCAAAGATACTTTATTATTCCACCATGAATCTCGTTACCGTTTCATTTATGGCATGTGATATGCACTGCAATCGTCACACAGGAGAACAGCGGAGCACAGCCAGAGCACATCACACAGATTGCGCCCACCTGTCACTCATCAACCAATCGCCGATGTAAATGCAAGCAGGCTCGTGCATGAGAGCTGTGGCATTTTCAAGACGACGTAACGTTACAAAACGTTTACCTCGTCACCCATAGGGATGAATGGGAACTGTTACGTTATGTTACAAAACGGTACGACTGTTGAATTCGCCCCTGACGTCAACCATAGCAACACAACTTTTATTTTAGCCTAAGAGTTGCCATATCCTAGCTAAAAGTAGGTCTCAGAGGCATTGTGAATTACTTTAAGGAAATAGCTCTTACACAACAACGTTTAGTGCAGTTTAGGAGTACTCCTAAAGTTAAGATAAGATTCTTTGAGAATACGGCCCCTGGGGCCATATTCTCAAAGAATCTGAAGGCTAAAAGTAGCTTTTAACAGTCAAATTTAGGAGGAACTCCTAAAAAAAATGGGCGTGCCAGTCGTAACTGTGTCAGTCGTAACTTTAGGACAGCTTAGGGGTAGTACAGAGGACTTCTAAGACACTAAGAGTTGCCTTTTATCCTAGCTAAAAAGTAGGTCTCAGAGGCATATTCTCAAAGAATCTTATCTTAACTTACTAGTACTCCTAGTACTCCTAAACGGCACTAAAAGTTTTTATGTAGGAGTTGTTTCTTAAAAATAATTCACAATGCCTCTGAGACCTACTTTTAGCTAGGATAAAAGGCAACTCTATAGGCTAAAATAAAAGTTGTGTTGCTATGGTTGACGTCAGCTCTCATGCACGAGCCTGCTTGCATTTACATTGGCGATTGGTTGATGAGTGACAGGTGGGCGTAATCTGCCTGATGTTCTCCTGTGTGACGACCACAGCGCATAAGACAAGCCATAAATGAAACAGTAACGAGATTCGCGGTGGAATAACAAAGTATCTTTGCACCGTTTTCTGCACTTTTGAGAGCACATTTAGAAATAGAGGAAGCACAGGTTTTGGTGGTGTGTTTGCATTCCTTGTAAGCTGCATAATCATTCAGGAAGTACACAAATTAAACTTGACTGAAAAATTGCATATATATTTTAACACGGGTTTGGTGGCATGTTTGAATTCCTTGTAAACTGCGCAATCCATGGATGCTCAAATAAATGATTCGTCACGTGCGTTTCGAAAGATTAGGACCTAATACATGCAATCACGATGTGTTAGAGGAGTTGCTCTTAGTGACTTAGAAGTCCTCTGTACTACCCCTAAGCTGTCCCAGACTTACGTACTACTTTTAGCGCTAAACTGTTTTGTGAATTACTCTTATCCCAAAAAGTTAGGAGTCCTAAAGTTACGACTGGCACGCCCATTTTTTTTAGGAGTTCCTCCTAAATTTGACTGTTAAGAGCTACTTCTAGCCTTAAGATTCTTTGAGAATATGGCCCCAGATCTAGATCAAAGAAAATATGTGAGGATGAATTCAATTACCTAATATAGAGGAGATGGAAACATTATCGTATCTGTAAAGGGAATTAATGTTGTCGTTATTGGTGAACAGTCTACAATTTATTTTTCAGTCATTGGCCTTTTAGATTGTGACACTTTCATGAGGGGAAGAGGTATTTGGAAGTGTTAAACATCCAATCAAAATTGAGACCGGTCCATCAAGTTCTTTTGGGAACACTTGTGATTCAGTTCAAGGAAATACATTCAAGAAAAACAAGCTGATTAGCAACAACGTGCTGTGAGTTCATTTATTATATGGTATATAATATGATGAATTATAGTAGTGGATTTCAGATTAAGATGATATCTACAGTTTCACTTTGGTGGAAAATGTGTTTCAATAGGCTACAAACACAGGAATTCAGCTCTCATATTTTTTCCTTTGGGTTGATGTATTTTACTCACTTCTCAGTTTCTAAATTATCTTCTTTGATACACCTTTTACTAAATTATCTTTGTCTGAAATATGAAAACTACATACCAGAGTTGTCAACATGCTACATTGTGTAATATTCTAGTCTATGTCCTCACACCACTGGCAAGCTGTCTTTTATCACAGTACTGTACAGATTTTGAAGCCATATTCATATATGAGTAACTGGAGAAAGAGAGCTAACATTCACAGATTCAGTTCTAGTGACTGAACTGGTCCAGGCAGTTGAGTTGAGCAAGAGAGAGACCACAGTTATGCATAACTGGCATAAGTGGAATACTTCACTCTTACCAAGATGTGCTCCAGCATAATTTACTGATGGTATATGGAAGTGATTCATTTGAATCAATCCATTGATTACATTGTTGTGCTTGATATCTTTATCGTGGCACTTAAGCCTATCATTCAGATATAGATCTACAGTATGTCCAATCTGAGGTTGATCATTACAGAGTAGGTGACAAAAAATGTAGATGCCGGCAAGATGGTATCTTATCATTCTTTCATGGCTACTTGACTGCCATTTTGTAAACTTGTGTCACGATCAACCAAAGATATAGAAGAATTTTTCTTTCTGCAGATACTAGAGCTAATATGTTTGTTTGTGTGTTCTATTTTTTCTACTGTATGTGGGCAACTCCAAGGGACTGTTACATTGATTTTGGAAGAGCTAAGGGACATTATTATGCATGGCACAAAATGGATGCCTCGCACCCTCTGGGAATCTTGAACTTATTACCAAACCATTATCAGTACTTGAGCCTCCGGGTTTCACCCTACTGCACTCCCACTGATGAAACTAATCTTTACCTTTCTCCAGATATTATTTTCTTATTAGTTATGTTCATGATGTGACTTGAATATGATCTCTTATGGTATGGCATGGCATTTGGTTCAGTCTTTCAATGCAATGCAAATTAATTGGAAAGTCCAAGGTGCCATGAGAGAAAAGCATCACACATTCTAACCAGTGCAATGCTGCAGGTTCATCAAAAATGTTGGACATTATCTTTGGCAATATATTATTGCATAGTACTGGTGTAGGGGGTGAGAAATTGAATGGTCCATTTTAGATTATGTGAAAATATTAACAGTGAAATTCTCATAACTTTAGAGGGAATGAGTTGTGTATAGTAATGCAATACATAGCCTAATAGCTACAGAGTACAGACTATTACTAGAGAGAGATAAGAAGCAAATCCTTGACTTTAGATTTCTGGCATTGCACATTTATCTTCGGTAGGGGAAAAAAGGGGGTTAAAAGAATTAAGCATTCACATAACGTACACAACACGTAACATGATAAAACAAACAACTAGAATCTGATTGCTCATGTCAAAAAATGAGGATCTTTTGGGAACACTTTGGATTAAACTTAATTAAGAACAGTGTGTCACACAATGTATGATTAATACGTGTAGAATATACCTCAATAAGTATATGTGCTTAAGAGACTACTATTGAGCAAATCAAGTTTGTATGAGAGATACAGAAAATAAGCTCTGATATTCATTCATGATATAGGTATATCTATCTATCTATCTATCTATCTATCTATCTATCTATCTATCTATCTATGTAAAAGAAAAAGCAGTGCACATACTATCTTTGAACAAACTTGACTACCTTGTAGTGCACAAATGATTTTATTCTTGGGTGTAAAGTGGTTAGTTAATCTTTTGTTTTCCTCAAGAATATCACAGTGACTGGTCTAGAAAGTTGAGCTTGTGTGGACAAAAACAAAGTTATGCATAACTGGCATAAATGGCTTACTCTCTTCTCACAATTTACTGTAAGCAATGAGTTCCAACTGGCTGTTGTAGGTTACAGTAGCCTAATTGATTTTACAACAGCTATCAGTATAGACTGATACAATATCACCCATGTATTAGATTATTAAATACACAAGATTAGCCAAGTTTGTTTTAATAGTTTTCATTGTAATGCAAATTAATGTGGCTGCTCATAATCTGTTCCCAAACATTACTGATGACAGAAAGCACTTGGACATCAGTGTTAGTACTTCCTCTGATGAAACTGCACTTCACCTTTTTGTACTGTAGATATTTTACTGTTGTCTTAATGGAGTTGTGTATGGGATATTTGCGTAATTGTCCTGAGGGACTCTCTCTCTCTCTGACATTTTGACGGCATCTTTGAGCAGGCTCTCATTTTCCTGTTTCTTCAGTACACCTGTATTTTAAAATGAACAAAAGAAATGAAGTCTAGCGGAAAATAGAAAAAAAATGTCCTTGATTGCTCTTGTTTTTGTTTCAGTCATTGACATTCTAGGAGTTGATATAAGATGCTCGGTGCTTGGAGGAAGAAAAGGCCCTTTGAAAATGAGCTCCCCATGCAAAGAGCCAGTGGGGGCTACTGACTCACCCTTGGGGGAATGGAAGGAGGTGAAAGATCTATTGAAGAGTCTGCCTGAGGAGGAGCCAGGAGACACAGACCCCCAACTGATGGAGAAACAGTCATGTGAAAGGTAGACCTGGCACAATACCACAATAACTGGACTTGTTTGATTGGGCTGGCTGAAAGTGGGTGAAACTAAAGATCCAAATGGTTTTTAATTTGAATTTACCCAAGCTCATAAAGCCATAGTATTCAGAAAAAATTGTCTCTGGATTCATAGGTCAGAAAGGTCATCATCGCCAGTCCCCAGTGTACTGTCCATGACGAGCGACATGTCAAACCTTAAACCAATAAATTTCCAAGAAGAGAAGGCCACAGAGTAAGTTCCCACACCCCTCAAATGACTTTAGTCTGGTGTGTAAAAATTGTAGTGATATTAGGATGTTCAGGATCTTCATAAGCCAAGTGGGTGAAACTAAAGATCCAAATGGTTTTTAGTGATCTGGCTTTTAAAGCTGTCACCCAACACAATCATACAAACATGTATGAAGCTATACACTCTGCTTGCAAAATTGAATTCTAGCTGTTTGGAGTCAAATTCATAGCAATGGCTGTGTCTGTTATAAACCCTTTGATATCTTTCTGTAAACAACTTTGTTGTGTATCAAGATTCAAGATTCAAGATTCAAGAATTTTATTTGTCACATGCATAATTGTTAGTACAAAAAGCAGTGAAATGTAGTTTGGGGCTGAACTCCTTTTGTGCAAGCAAGAATCATTAATAGTAATAAATAAGAAAAGTTTGTGTGAGGTCATGCATTAATAAACCGTATGGCTTGTGGAAAGAAGCTCTTCCTTAATCTCTCAGTTCTTGTTCTGATGGAACGGAACCGCTTTCCAGAAGGCAGTCTTGCAAAAACATTATGACTGGGGTGGTGAGAGTCCTTGATGATCCTGTTTGCCCTGGTCTGACATCGCCTGGAATATAGTCCCTGTAACCCTGGGAGATTGGACCTGGATATCCTTTCAGCACAGCGAATCACTTTGTGGAGGGTGGATTTGTCTTGAGATGTGCAGTTTCCATACCACGTAGTGATGTTCCCAGATAAAACAGATTCAATAGTGGCAGTATAGAAGGACTTCTGTAATTCAGTAGAGATCCTGAATTTCCTAAGCCTCCTAAGGTGGTAGAGACGCTGCCTTGCCTTTTTCACCACAGAGGAGATATGTGGTGACCATGACAAATCCTCTGAGATGTGAACTCCAAGATACTTGAAGCTGCTTACTCTCTCCACATCTGCACCATGGATTCTGAGTGGATTGTATGGCTGTTTCTCCCTCCTGAAGTCCACCACCAGCTCTTTAGTTTTGGTGACGTTGAGCTCTAAGTTGTTTTCTTGACACCATGACGACAACATCTCAACTTCATTAAAGTAGGCTGACTCATCATTGTTGGAGATGAGTCCAATCACCACTGTATCATCAGCAAATTTAACAATAGAGTTGGAATTGTGGGAGGCAGAGCAGTCATGGGTATACAAGGAGTACAGCAGTGGACTTAACACACAACCTTGGGGAGCACCAGTGCTGAGGGTAATTGAGCTGGAGGTGTAGCAGCCAATCTTCACCGCCTGAGGTCTGTCTGTCAGGAAGTTGAGGATCCATGAGCAGAGGGAAGGATTAAGGCCAAGATTTTCCAGCTTGATGACAAGTTTAGTGGGCACAATGGTGTTAAAGGCCGAGCTGTAATCAATAAACAATAGCCGTGCATAGTTTCCTTTCCCTTTATCCAGATGTGAGAGAGTGGAGTGAAGGACATGGGAGATTGCATCATCGGTGCTCCTATTTGACCGATAGGCAAACTGGAGAGGATCTAATGAGCCTGGGAAACTAGCACAGATGAGGTCTTTAACAAGCCTTTCGAAACACTTCATTACAATTGAAGTCAGTGCAATGGGGCGATAGTCATTTAGACAGCTGGGGTTGGCTTTCTTTGGAACAGGAATGATGGTGGATCTCTTAAAGCAACTGGGAACAACTGAATTTTCTAGGGACAGATTAAAAATTGTTGTAAAAACAGGTGCAAGCTGATCAGCACATGATTTTAGTATCTTCCCTAGAATGCCATCAGGACCAGGAGCTTTCCTGCTGTTGACTCCCTTAAAAACTCTTCTCACATCATGCTCTGAAACAAGCAGTGGAATAGACTGTGGGCCTGTGTCAATAGTGCTGTAACATGCATTTTCAACTACAGATGCGTTATTGTGGGAGAGTTCATTACTGACCTCGAAGCGCCCATAAAATGCGTTGAGATCGTTCACAAATGTTTGGTCCACATTTGCCATGGTGAACGATGGCTTACTGTAGTCTGTTATCATTTTCAACCCTTGCCACACACTCCTGCTGTCACCATTTCCCAGATGCATCTCCACTTTCTCTCTGTACCGCTTCTTTGCCATTTTCACCGCCTTCCTGAGTTTGTAGCGCTCATCTTTATACATCGTCATGTCTCCGGACAATAACCCTTCGTTGTAAGCAGCTGTTCGTGCGTTAAGAGCTTTCCGAATTGTTATGTCAACCCAAGGTTTCTGGTTTGGATAGACTTTCACAGTTACCGTTGGGATGATTTCAGAAGCCAGCTGAGAGATGAAACTTGTCACAACGTCCGTGAACTCATCGATGTTATCAGAGCTCATTTCGAACATGTCCCAGTCCACGTCGCTGAGAGCATCTTGCAGCGCGGCCTCTGATTGGGCAGACCAGCGTCTTACCTCTCTCACAGCGGCAGCTTCTTGCCGAAACTTTTGTCTGTACTTCGGAAGCAGGAAGATGGCAGCGTGATCTGACTTTCCAAAAGCCGGTAGAGAGATAGCTTTGTATGCATCTTTAAATGGGGTGTAACAATGATCTAATATGTTACCACCTCTGGTTGGACACGTAACATGCTGGAAAAAGTTTGGCAGCACCTTCTTGAGACTCGCTTTGTTGAAGTCCCCTACCACAATCAGTGCCGCGTCAGTATCTGTACGTATCTGCTGCATATTCAAACATATGTGGTAAGATGTAATGATAACTTCAATATTCATAAAGCATAAACATGTTCATAAATTGAATGCCTCAGTTGCCGGAGTTCTAGACCACCTCACCATTATTTCCATACAACCAGTTACCTCGTTGGCGTTATCCCTTACATATCATAATTACTTCCAGTGAATATTAATGTCCTTAGTAATTAATGTGTTTGTGAACCTTTATTACGTGGTTCATAGAAAGTGTTACCAATGTAATTTTAATAATTACAAAATTATGCTGAAAGTGGGATTTGAATTACTCAACTCCTGATCCACTCTCACTGTCTTGTGTTGAGTTTACCCAAGCTCATAAAGCCATAGTATTCAGGAAAAAAATTGTCTCTGGATTCATAGGTCAGAAAGGTCATCATCGCCAGTCCCCAGTGTACTGTCCATGACGAGCGACATGTCAAACCTTAAACCAATAAATTTCCAAGAAGAGAAGGCCACAGAGTAAGTTCCCACACCCCTCAAATGAGTTTAGTGTGTAAAAATTGTAGTGATATTAGGATGTTCAGGATCTTCATAAGCCATCTTTTTATTAGTCACAATAAGTCAATTGACAAGCACAAATGAATAGGTAGACTAGAGGAACAGATTGCAGCTGCTGCTTGAAATATCTGTGACTGTCATAGTTATCGTGATCAGTTTTTGCTCCTACTCATCGATCAACTTTTATCACACCAGCACGCTCCTTTAACCCTTTGATTATGGTTGTATGACTGCACAAAAGATTCCTTGAGACATCCATTCATATGCATTTCCTTGTAGAATATCAAATGGGCAAACGTGTGATGTCTGCTCAAATCCAGCAGTGAAGAAATGTCTGACATGCATGGATTCCTACTGTGTGACTCATGTTAAGGATCACTACACATCTCCAGACCTGGAAACACATAAGCTACAGGATATCCAGCATCAGAACCGCTGTGAACAGCATCAGAAAGAGCTGGAGTTCTATTGCAGGACGGACCAATCAGCTATCTGCTCACACTGCTTACTTGGCAATCACAGGGGACATGATGCCATCCAGCAGGATAAGACAGACACAGATCAGGTGTGGTTTGTGTGGTTTACTAATTTCTCAGAAAGATGCTGTAGAAGGACAAATCAAGATTTTTTTTAAGACCGAATCTCAACCACAGTGAGGAGAGAGAAGGCCGTATCACTAGCTGTCCCTTACTGGGATTGTCCCGAGATTGTCTTTGTCAAGTAACAGAAGTGTAACGGATGCCAAATACTGTAGCCTAACTGGCAGCAGTACGTGTACTGTTAATCCTCACATCACCTATAGCCTCAAGAATGCTTCTGTCTGCTGAGTTGGAAGCTTGGGCTTTTCAGCTCAGTGGTTAGGGTGTTCATCTCCCATGCTGTGGGTGTGTTGTAGTTGATGTAGTGGCGGCTTTGAGACCGGTGTGGAGTGCAGACCGACCTCGGCTACTGAACAACATTTGGTTTCAGGTCAATGCAAACTCTATGGCCAGCTTCCGAGGCTGGCTGCTGTTATAGCGATGTTTATTTGCTGAAAGTGGTGGATAAAGTTGTTAGTTGCTGAAAGTTCTTTGCAGTTGTTTTTAATATTCTATTCTTCTTACAACTAATCATCTTTTTTTCCTTGCACAGAATGTGAAAGAACAGTCTAAAGTAACCAAAAGCAGAGGTATTTGCATTGGGACATTTGATGTTGATTTATTTTTGATTAAAAGAAAAACTTCAAGTTATCCCATCTCAATTTAACTTTACTTCCATCACTCTCAGATTTTCCTCCACCTGGACCAATCCAGTTTCCTTTCGTGGGTACAAAATCAGTGACTGTCAGCTGGTCACCACCAGAGGGCGCTCCTGGTTCATTCAGGTACAGGGTGATCTGGAGAGGAGGCCAAAAGACTCAAAGACTGCTGGTGGAAGGTTGTGAGGTGGAGGTTGCAGGGCTTCTTCCTGCAGAGAAGTACCATTTTACTGTGTGCTCCCTCAGTGAAGATGACCAGGAGAGCACCAGGGTGGAGCGATGTGTATACACAGGTGAGCATCAGATACAAGTTAACCACTCATCCAGCTCCTGCATCTCTAACAAAATGTGGTTTATTTATTGCTACTAGTTTCATGGCAACATCAGTAGCATTACCAAGCCAGAAAAATTGCTGCCAGAAAATGAATTGCTGAAGACAGCAATAGGATACTCCCTAAATTTATTTTACATAGAATATCGATTATGAAACCAAATGTCTATGCTGGAGAAACAGGGCGTGTTTTCACCCTGTGCTCCCAGACACTTACAATCTGAATATCTAAGTGGAGTCAGTAACAGCCTACTGCTGGCTAAACTCCTCAAAATCTAACATTTATTTTTATTCTCTTAATAATGATACGCTATATATTTAAAAACTAGAAGATTGAAGGTTTCTAGTAGTGTTACTTTATGTTTATAGGACACAAACTCGCAGAGCTTTAGATGTGTAGTAGTCCAAAATTTCTCCCAAAGGGGGAATGCAACCTCAGAGTGTTAATTGGCTTTGTCTGTACAGTATATGTAACTCAAATGGGAACTTGTCTATTATACAGAGGTTCCAATGCCAGAGAATCTCACTGTGGACTCCTCTAATGACTCCCTAAAGTGGACCAAACCAGAGGGAGTAGATGAGGTCTGTTACCTGCTGGAAGTGTTCAGCATGAGCAGTGGGAAAAAACTGAAGAGCATCCATACAACAGCAGATAATCATCCCATCTCTGAGTTGGAAAAATATGTCAAGAAGTTAACTGTCCATGTATCCACTGTGGCAAATGACCGTCGAAGCAAACCCACCACCACAAGTTTCACAACAGGTAAGAAAGACCAAAGTTTTAGTCTACATTATGCATCCTTTGCTTGGTAAGATCAGTGTAGTGGTTCAACCAAGAGATAAGGTATATTGGGAAATGGGAATAAAGGTAGAAAGGTATATTAATCTTGAAAAGAAAACAAGAAACCACAGAATTGGAATCTGTCAGAATTGTGCATCCCTTTCCTTCAGTTTAAAACCTCTCTTTTTCCTTAAAAGCTGCAGACTTCCATGTAGTTCAGATCACATAATTCTGTAGCAGGAAACAATAGTGAGACATTTTTATTTGCCAATTAGTGTATTAAGATACAAGTTTTCCCCCTTATGGAATATTCTGAAATATGAAATAGGGTAGCCAGTAATGCCAGTACTCTCTCCAAAGGCTTGGATGTCTGACTAGATTTCTCAGCACCCAGTTGACAATCAGGAATTGAAGATGAAGCCAATAGGTTTAAAGTTCAATCAAAGTGCCCATCCACTTCAAAATCAATGTATGCCTAATGAGGATGCAGTATTCCGTATGGAGACTCAATAGTAAATAGCAAACCAGCCTGCAATAGATTTTACACAATAATGCCCAGTGTTGAAAAAATGCAAAATATTTTGTAAGATGTCCATGTCATTTACTGTAGCAATAGCTTTGAAAACAAAAAAGTGAAACCACCTTCCCGAGTGGAGATCTTGTATGATGTGTATGTCTGAGGAGAGAGTTTATTATTTGGATATAGAGTTTTAAGAAGATGCATAATTTCAACTAGAAAAGCGCTCAGAGAACGCAGTCCTCCACCAAGACAATGTGGTCACAGATGGTGTTATGGATCACTGATCGCCACCAAAATTGAATCAGTTCTTACTTGTCCCAATACACACGTTGTCCAAGAATTTCATCCAAATCTGTGCAGTACTTTTCGAGTTATGTTGTACACAGACAGACAGACAGACAGACAGACAGACAGACACACACACACACACACACACACACACACACACACACACCGGAGAAAATATAACCTCATTGGCGGAGGGAACAAATTTATTTTAGCAATCAAGAAAAATTTTAATAATTAATAAAAATACAAATAATAATGTTGCTGAATTGATGTGTTTTATTCAGGTGATTTGAGAATAGTACTGCTGGGGAAGACTGGTAGTGGGAAGAGTGCCTCTGGAAACACTATACTTGGAGGAGACTTCTTCAAAGAGGACATTTTCACCAAATCCGTCACAAATGAGTGTCAGAAGGAAACCGCTGTGATGAATGGAAGACAGATAACTGTGATAGACACTCCAGGATTGTTTGATACAGACTGTAATAAAGACAATGTGAAAGAGGTTATTAGATGCTTGGAAATGACAGCCCCAGGCCCACATGTGTTCCTGCTGGTCATAGCAGTAGGCCCCTTCACTCAAGAGGAGAGAGTTACTATTGAGAGGATCAAAGAAATGTTTGGGAAGGAATTTCTGAGGTACACCCTTGTGCTTTTCACAAGGGAAGATGATCTACAGAAGAAGACAGTGGAGAAGTATCTTGAAAATGCTGACGTGAATTTGAAAACCCTCCTTGAGGAATGTGAAAACAGATACCATTCATTCAATAACAGAGGTAGAAGAGGCAATGGACAGGTTACTACACTTTTGGAGAAAATAAATAACATGCTGGCATCAAATCATGGTAACTACTACCGCAAGGAAATGTTCTAGAAAATAATGAGGTATGAGGTAGAAAAGATGAAGGGGAAAGAGGGAGTAAAGAAAAAGAAACCAAACACAAAATGTAAATTAAGGTGCTTTCACACCAAGAATGACAACTTTAATAAAATATAAATATTGCTCCAGTTAATATGAATGACAGCATCCACACCAACAGCCATTAAGAAACCATGGTATTTTAGACATGAATTCATTCACATGAAGACAGACCTACAGAGTAGTACAGAGAAAAATATACGGAACAAAAAAAGAATATATGTATATTGTTTTATATTGATTTTCCTACTCAGCTATGAGATGGGAATGTTTTTTTTCCTACATTCTCCTGTCATATAAAATCACAATCAGAATGTAAATGTGTTGATTAATGTATAGTAATGATAAAAGTAAATGATTTTGTCAGCTGGTCACAGAACGTGAGTCCTCCAGAGTGAACAGGACATTCATGTGAAGTAGAGTTCCTGATAGGACTTTTTATATGTCTTCACAAACTTAGATTGAGACCATGAGCTGCCAGCAGAACTGTCATATACGATGTACAACTATTCTCTTCATAAGATAAGATGTACTTTTGATGCATTTAAATGTCAAGCACTCTGAATCCTATACATACATGCAAAGATCAATAGCCTACCTGATCTACTGCATAAACAGTGATTCCTATTAAACTTTGAGCCACTAAAATCTGTTACTGTGTTGGTGTCTGGTGCCTCTGTAGCTTTTCCTCTCCCAAGATATGCACTAAAAACTGCACTATGAATACAAGTATAAATGTGTCATTACTTACAAAGTAACTGGAACATTATGCAGAACACTGAAGATCTGCAGTAAAATTGCAATACATATAGCTAATACAAGGATGCAGCATGTTGAGCATTATTGCAATTTTAATCATTTCAGATGCAGACATGACTACAGTTATGTTTAAAGTCAGCCAGTGTTTCCCATACATAGACCATTGTGTGGCGGGCCGCCACAGAATGGAATCCTATCGCCACATAATAAGACTCACGATTAGAAAAAAAAAAAAAAACTCACGAATAAAAAAAGAAGAAAAAAAAAAAAAAAAAAAAAATCAGTTGCGTATCGTTCCACTTCACTCACACCTGTATCGTTCCTTTCCTTCGCCCCTTGCACGCGCGCACCAGGGTTTCCCCACAGCGCTTTAAAGCGAATTCACCTTGCCAAAAACTGCCCGCCGCCTTGCTTACGTCCCCCGGATTTTTTTAACACATAGACCTACATAAAAAGGCCGGTCGCATCATTATCACTGCGCGATGAGGCCATATAGCGGCATCTGAAAGTTACTGCTCCATCGGCAATGTTACCTTTTGCTACGCCAACATTATTAGTTTAAAGGAAGAGGCTAATTAACCAACAAATGTAATTCATACCATGATCGTGGGTAGAACACATGGGGTTGTGTTTTAACGTTTAATAAAGAGAATATGTGTAGCCTGTGGACGTGGCTTATCAAAATTGTCCATGCTCATCTTTACAGAAAAAAAAATCTGCACGTTAATAGCAGTTCACTAAAGTCACCAAAGCGTCAAAGTTAGCTGTCAACGTTAGTTGGTTTACGATCAATAAACACAAGCGCTACTTACGGTATTTGCAATAATTTCTTGCCTATGCCTGTAATGCAGTGGTTCTCAAAGTGTGGTCCGGGGACCACTAGTGGTCCGTGAGCAAGCTCAAGTGGTCCGTGAGAGGATTTCCAAAAAAATATGTGAATTTAGTCTGTTTCTCACCAAAATTATTTGAAAGCCAAAGAGGCGTGGTTCAGTGAAAACTATGAAGCAGGCTTGTAATTTACATTAAAAACTTCAAGCTATCTGAATTTGAAGTGCCCATAAATGCCAATTTAGAAATGCCTATTGATTTGGTCGAAGGGTAAGAGGTAGCAGCATGTGACTTGGTGAGGGGGCACGAGGGTAGATGGTCCCTGAAAAACATTTTTTGGGCAAAGTGGTCCTTGGTCTGAAAAAGTTTGAGAAACACTGCTGTAATGATTAACCAATTGGAAAGCACACGCAACAAATGTTCTGTTGCGCACACAGACACTGCTCCCTCCCTGCCGGTCTCCTCATCATGCATATATGTTCCTTATTGATTTGGTGCAGGAGATAAGCCTACAGTCCTCATACTTTTTGTAAACCTTAAACTCATACAATTTATTCGTCAAGTTGGATTTAATTAATGTGACCTGTTTCACAGCAATTTATGATTGTGCCATGAGTGTGGCTGTACTGCAAGTAGCCTAATTGGTACAATGTCAGATGACACTTAATGACTTTAGAAGCCAATAGCCTTGAGGAAAAGGTTTGTTTTTTTACAGTTGGGATAAAAACATTTTTTGATGAAGAATAAAAGGCAACGGCTTGGTCATTTTAACAGGCATTCTATTGCTGTTTAAAACCTCAAAATTAAGTTTTATCCCATTACTTGATTAATTGATTATATAATAGGTTACTGTGATTGTAGCCTTTAAACTTTACCTACTTTATTTGTTCAGTAAATAAAGTAAAGTAAGGCTGTTGCCAACTTCAATTTGTGCCCCATCGGGCAACGACCCCTCCCCCTGGCCATCTACCCACCCTGGGGCAACACCAATGTCGATTGCCCGGGCGACGCCCCCTCCCCCCCTGGTCACCACCCTCATCGGCACAGTGGACCACCACAAATTGCTACCTAATCTGTGGGAAACACTGGTCAGCTGTGCAGTATTGACTTGATCTGCACATTTAAAAATGTGTTTGCAGGTGTAGCATCCACAAATGCAGTGTTCAATTAAAAGATTGCAAATTTAAAGGGATAAGAGATTACTTATAAAAATATGAACTTTGTGAGGGGAATTAACATCAAGTCATAGTCGAAGTTGCATTCCACCAAATTGCCCTCTAACAGAAAATGTTTGTCAGCTGTCAGCTCAGCTGATGCTGATGCCCAGGAGCGGTTTCTGGCATGGGCGATATGGGCGGTCGCCCAGGGATTCGTTCCCCAAAATTTTACGAGCTATTTACAAGCTAACTGGTGCCTACTAACAGCGTAGGAACAATAAAACTACGAGGGAGGTGTTCCTCAAAATGCTCGTCCATACTATGGAGGTGAAACTTCCATGTTACGATGTACGTGGTAACCACCTACAGAGTTTATCGAAATCATGGTTACTGCGCTATATCATAAACAATATTGTAATTTGATCCATACATATGAGACCTCTTCTCCTCCCATTACAAGCTAGTATCTTTCTAGAACACTGGTTGTACAGTTATTAAATGTACATATAAATTCATTTATTTTATAGCCCCACATGGATGAAATTTCACAAAAATTTCCACAAGATGTCAGGTTCATCATTCACATTAAATTTGGTGCAGTTCATTACATCTGTTCTAAAGATAGGGGCAATTAAAGCAGTATAATATTGCATTTTCATTTTTTACCATGGGGTTGCAAATCACAAATGACTGGTTATAAGCTAAGTTGATGTGGGCTCTTGAGACCATCATTCCATAAACATTTCATCATCCTCAATATCACGGTTCAAGGTAGTTCTTTAGGAAAAACTGTATTTTTTGGGGTTTCGCGGGGGGGGCAGAGCAAAGATGGAGTGGACCCTGGGGACCAAACGTTTTTTTTCCGTAAAAGTCTACTGGGGCTACATGCCCACCAAGTTTCATGTGCCCCGGTGTTTGTCAGGAAGGAATTCAGGAAGTAGATGACAGGAGAAAAAAAAAAAAAAAA
Organism: Sardinella longiceps; assembly: GCA_027497455.2. NCBI lineage: Eukaryota > Metazoa > Chordata > Actinopteri > Clupeiformes > Clupeidae > Sardinella > Sardinella longiceps. The sequence goes on from JAODXP020003232.1 coordinate 29,042, forward strand.
AACTTTGACAATCATGATATGACCGCTACACTTGCTACACTAGCGGTGGTCATAATTAGTGGCTTAAAAGGATAAGCTGGTGTGCTGTGGGCGGGTTCAAGCCCGCCTCTGTGTGTGTGTGGGTAAGTGCGGGAGCTTTCTGTCGTCCTTTGTTATTTAGGAAGGATTTTGATTTGGAGAAAGTTTCCAGGTGGTGATTAGCCTATTGGTGATAGCAGGTGTAGTGGAAGGCCTATTCAATTAGGAAATTAGATGGTTTCTTTGTTAATGTGGGAGAAATTAATTGGTAGACATTCAAATTCAAAGATGATATTGCATGGAACAAGCGGGGACACACAAACTGTTAGGCACTAATACGTAAAATATAACAATGTCATAGTCTATTTATCTTGTATTGTTTTAAATTGAATAGTTTAGACACAAAGTAAGAAGAAATTCTGCTGTGGTCACCTGGAATAGAACCCCCGAATGAGCTGTTTTCATTGGTTGTATTCTGCAGCGGTGTGCTTAACCCACTAGGCCACCTGCTACACACAATGAAAATGTTCCTCACATAAAACTAAAGTACTCGCCAAAATAATTCCTGTCGTTATTATTTCATGTATTTTCACACGAAGGTGAAGGTAAAATTGACCATCTTTTCCATATGAATTAATTGAATCTTATTCATCACAGGTCCCACTGTTATTAACTGACGATATCAACATAAATGTATAAACGGGACTGGCATACTTCCTGTCATGAATGCACCCGAATAGTCTCCGAACACTTCCAAAAACATCTGCAAACTAAGGGACTAAGTTGGTATATACCAACATGGTAGAAACTTACATAGTACGATGTTGGTAAAGGATTTTTGGGAAACACCCTAGCTGAGCACTAGAGTGTGGATCGGGCCGATTTTTTCTGTCCGAGTTCGACCCGAGTCCGACATAACAGTGATCAAATCCGAACCGAGCCCGTTACATATTAGCAAACTTGTGTCCGAGTCCGACCGAACACCGAAACACACTATTTTCATTGCCCCGCTAATGACACACATTGCCCGTGTGGAAAGTCCGGAAAGTTTTATCACTCAACTTCAGGGAGCTATCAGCGCGCGCACACACACACACACACACACACACACACACACACACACACACACACACACACACACACGAGAGAGCAACAAGTGACTGGGCCCAGTCATGTCAGGCATCAACGTTCTAGCCTGAATCACTAACATGAGCGTATTTAAATGAAGTAGCCCAAGGCTAACGCTAATTTAGTTGTAGCCTATAGACGGTAAAGTTACATTTTATCCACTAGCTCACCTTTCATTAACGTTGCTCCAGCTCCTTTTCTCTCTCTCTCCTTTCTCTACCAGAATTAGCCATCTCGTTGTTGTTTATTCTCCATACATCCACACAAAAAAAAGTTCTTGTGGTTAGGCTATTCTGCTGCATGTCTTTAGCCCAGATGTAAACAAATGGCTCTGCTGCTTGGAGCCTATGCAGACATGTGCGTTTCTGGTTGGCTGCTAACGGCAACGCACTTAGATGTGCATTTAAGATTTCCTAAATTAGATGGGATAAGATTACTTTTGTTTTGTAATTTGCTTCTATAATACGCCTACCATTTAAAAAAAAAAAAAAATCCTATCATTGTCCGAGTTCGACCCGACCCCGAAAATGATTTATAAATATTTGTTCGAGTTCGACCGAACCCGTCGGTTTCCATGCTCTACTGAGCGCCCACTTAGTTCCCACAAACATCGTACTTTGATGGTAGAATGCTAACATTCATTGTTGTAACCCCAGGGCGGCATCGTCGGGCATGTGAGCGCCGAAAAATACAATTGCGGGGTGATGCGGTTTTGCGTCAATGTCTTTCGTAGCTTTGATATGGACATATCTGCCCCTACAATGACGGTATTTGGTATCAAATTAAAGTGAACAACCAGAGGCATGTATGGGTACCACTAATGTACTGTAATGTACTTGCGTGAGAATAAGTGGCTTTAATTTCAGTTTAAACAGGGTGTCCGCGGGTTTGTAAAAAGTTGTAAAAGGTAGTAAGTGAAATCAGGTCAAATTAAGGCCAGTAAAAAGTAGTAAAAAGTAAGAAGCATCATCTGACGAGGTAGTAAATTTTTAAGCCCCCATCCAAATGATGCTATTTCAATTTGTTTCACTTACATTCATCCTAACTCCTTAAATTACTAAACTTCTGTGGACTTATTATTTTCTGTGGACTAATTATTTTGCGTTGCGAGTGGAACCTGAGTGATAAGCTACAGATGATGTCACGCCTGCCTACCTCACGCGCGCTCAATCAATCTGGGTAGGCTACCTGCCAGATCTCGCAAGTTCGCTATTAGTTAATTTCAAGTAAAGGAACAGTAACAAAGGCTATGAAGATAGACGACTTGAGGTAAAAGGCTGTGAGTGAAACTGTTGCCCCTTTTTTTTGTCTGTCACGTCATTAAAGGGGTGGTAGAATTCAAAACCGCATTTACCTAGTCATTGTTGAATATAGGCGCCTTGACGCGTCTCTGGCATGTCACCGTAACCTCAGCTGTATCATCGCCCTCCCCTGTATGCAAATTTTCGAACTAGTTTTTGCTGTGGCAAAACGGGCCAATCTGAACAAGGCTGCGATAATACGTAACAGGAGCTCTGA
>JAODXP020003233.1:0-31553 GCA_027497455.2 Sardinella longiceps
GATGTCCTGCAATAACATGCAAAATAATTATTTAAAAATCATCTACTGTGATTTTCTGGATTTTTGTTTTAGATTTCATCACTTACAGTTGTAGAGTACCTGTGATAGAAGTTACAACCTTCTACATGCTTTGCGAGTGGGAAAACCTAAGAAATCAGCAGTGTATCAAATACTTGTTCTCCCCACTGTATTAATATTTATGAACTAATAATGCTGTTTTTAGCGAGTGAGGGAGTGAGTGATCAATGAGTTTGTGTTGTCTGCCTTTCTGCTGTTATGAATTTGCTATTTCATCATACAATTTGCAGTTCAATGTGGGAGTAGTTAATCTAGGTAAATGTCATCATTCATTTAAAATACTTTCTCTTAGCAATACTCATTGCAAACTAATGTTATTTCAGTGTTTATCAAACATTAAACATAATACCGCTAGTGTTACAACACCGACAACTAGAATGACTTCGGATTTTGCTGTGATTGGATGCTGTTGGGACGATTCGTCCCGACAGCATCCAATCACAGGAAAATCTGTTTTCCTTCTAAACTAGTAAACATTGACATTTCATACTGAACAACATGCTACACTACAAATGTATCTGTTGTTTGAACGTAAAAACTGCACATGATATTGTGAATACAAGTTTATATTTGAAAAATATCACCCTGTCAAAGAATTTACTTACTGTACATAAAAATGTCTTCTCGTGACTAGCGCGCAATTGCGATGACGTAGCCACACGATTTTTCCGAGGGGAATGGTTGGCTTTTGATCATTTAGGTGACCAGGGAAAGTGATGAAAATGATCAGGTACTCCTTGAGAGTTTCCCTGCATACAGTTGCCTTTGCCAGTAGTTCTGCATCACAAATTGTGTAAAAATGCCCCAGATGCAAAAAACCCCGCAGCGCTACGCACAATGATTGCATAGTGGTTAAGGCCTTGGTGCGATGTGTTGGTTTTGCAATGTGTGTTTCTAGAAGAGTACACAGGCACACAATGCTGGCCCTGCTGAATCTGTACCTTTCTCGCAGAAAGTCATCTGAGAAAGCCAGTGGATCATTTCGATCTCTGAAGACCCTCACCGCTGGTGGAATAAAGGCTTGCCGAATAATTTGGGCCCCCTCATTTTACTGGGTCCTCAAGAAATGTACAAGCCATGGTTTCCATTTTTAGCTTATAGACTATCCTATAGACCTACAACCTGCATTTTGTCAATTTCATTCTAACCTGATCGAAATAAAGCGCCCCCTAGTGGCCCGCCGCCGGCCCGATCGAGAATGATCAAATTTCAACCAAAACAACCAACTCACCATTAAGACTAATGTTTTAACTGTGTGCATATAAATTCTGGGAAGCTGTAATGCATTTAGAAGCTAGAACTAGTTATATTGAACTAGCTTAGCATTTCGCTAATGTTTACACAGGAAGTAGCCTACTTTTAAAAGTAAGCTCTTAAAACATGTCCAAGATAGAATTTAAGCTCAAATAACTTCATAATAATTTTTTTTACCTTTAAAATGATTGAATAATTAAATTCAGCTGCTTGGATATGTCCAAAAAGGTTGTTTATTTGTTTGCTCACCTTATAGTGAAAAACACGGACATTTACTACATAGAAATGCAACCCAATGTTCTCTAACTTCTCGCGGCCACCAAATTCATTTTTACACATAATGTCACATATGAATCAAAAGCTTAAAATGTCCTTTACAAGTTTCAGGGGTTGTTATTTGCTGTAAACTAATCATTTTTCATCAATGCCGAGCTGTTTCACCTATGCCGAGAGTTCTCGTTTTGTTTACGTTCAAACGTGGTCTCTGATGTTAAGCCTCGTTCGTGTTCAGAGTCGGTACAGCTAGAGGCTATAGCCAGAACCAGCGAGATCTACGGAAATACGTCGGTGGGAGTGGAAAAGCATGGGGGACAAGGTGGACAACACAGCTGCAGCTGGCTGAAGCCATACAACACGTGAACATGGACGTGATGTCGGGAGATATCGCGGAAGTTTGTTTGCACTGAAAACAGCTTGAATCCCCTCATTTCACCATTAAAATGAACGTGATAACTGGCGAAATAAATCATATAATGTTGCTCAATAAATTATTGTTGCAATGCAAGAGGAACAGAGTTGTGTTTGAAGGTGTTTTGTTAAAAATAGTAATGTGGTATGAAATGCTTATTTGAGATGGCAAACCAAGCCATGCTGGAGAGCAATAAGGCTATTTCATTGGGCAAAACTTGCATACTGCTTAGCAGAAGCTCATTCAAATAAGCCCATTTTCAGTGAGTACAACGTGGTTGGTGTCATATTTGTCATGAGGAGTTTCAAACCAATCGGAATAATGAGTTACGTCATGGGGGTAGGATGCATCCTCTTGCAGCCGAGAAAAAGGAGATGCGGGTTTCGGCTGCAGCCGCCTTGTTACCGCGAGTTTTGAGTGACGTGCTGTGGGCGTATTTTGGTGACGCATTCACAAGCTTGGTGAAGTCAGCCGGAAGTCGGACACCGCGTCTAACCACAATGCATCGCTTGGCTGCAGCCGGCTGAAGGCGGCTGTAGGCGGCTTTACATCTCAAACACGCCTATTACTTCCTAGTTCGCCTCAGGCGTCACAATGGTGATTGACATCATTCTTATCCAATAGTAGACATTCTAACAAAAAGACCGATGGGTCATTTACCATGATTGGTCTATCCATGCATTCACCAGACGATTGCGCAACATCACTACCCACGTGGAGGCGGAAGCCCTACGACATGCAGACGCCATTACGCAAATAGTCAAGTTCATTATGTATTTTTGCTGGATTTTTTTGGAGATTTGGAAAACTATATATTTTTGGAAAGTATATTGTATAAGCAATCAGAAAACCAATGTTTCCATTTGCACAGATGTCTGCATGGCGGCCATCTTGGATTTTTCAAAATGGCGTTCGAAAAACCTATATTTTGACATTTCTCAGCTTCTGAATAAGCTAGAACACTGATTGTAACTGCTAAACCTACATTTTCAGGGACAAGGAATCCAATGGCACCAACATAATTTGGATAGGTCTTAACAAAATGGATTTTAATACAGAATTTTTCTTTTATTGATTGTTTTACAGATATGCGCACATGGTCAGTGTAATGGAACGTTACACATAGGAAGGATCATACCCTTTTGACAGTCTCTACACCTCATCGTCATCATCATCATTGTCACTTTCGTACGTAATGTCTTGAGAGTCTTCATCATTCTGGCAGTGGCTGCCACACTGACAGAGATCTGTACAGGCTAAGTTCTTAGTTCTGCAAGAGCACCTAGTAGAGGAACAGTCTGATTTGTACTGACATCTCACCATCTCAACAATGACTTTTGGAGCTGGAAGGACCTCTGTGGTGGTAGGTTTTAGCTGACCATCTGAGTCTTTGAAGTACCCATTTTCCAGGGGATCCAACTGTGGAACATGGTGAGCGATGGCTGCCTGTCCCCACACCCGTGTTTGGATATGGACTCTCAAGATGTGCTGTTTCAGAGCTCCGATTGTTGGAGGGAGCTTGTCACCTTCTGCCATGTGCTTTCAGAAGAGATGCCAACGTAGGTCACCTATCAGTCACCTCCCAGTGTTGTCAGCCCCTGTGAAGGCATGGAAGGCCGGCAAAGCCTTTGCTCTTTCTGGACTTGGAGTTCTCCACAGTGGTTCAATTTTCACAACACCAGATGCCATAGAAATGGAGGTGTTCTTCAACAGGACATAATAGTTTGCTATGACCAGCACCAAGACATCTGTGTCTGGTGAGGACACCAGCTGTGCATCAGGTGGGTTTCGCTGTCACGCCAGCACTGCCTGGTGGATCAGGAGTGTGTATGCTTTGTTTGTGGTTGTTGTCCCCAAAGAGCAGGTCTTTGTTGCTCTTTGTGTGCCCAGAAGCAGATGTGATGATCAGCTTGGAGGATCCCATGTTGTACTTTAGGATTTTGGCAGCAAGGTAGCTGAGATCATTCTCATGTTTGACACCTACAGAGAAGACTCTCTGAAAAGTGCTACCAGAGACAAACAAAGACAAGGCAAAGCTCCTGTCCAGTACCAAGTCAGAGATGACACCAACATCAAGCACATCCCAATGAGCAGGTTCCTCTCTCATGAGAAAACAAGGGCTGACTTAATGCCAAAATCCTAGTGTACAACATGGGATCCTCCAAGCTGATCATCACATCTGCTTCTGGGCACACAAGGAGCAACAAAGACCTGCTCTTTGGGGACAACAACCACAAAGAAGCAGACATACTCCTGATCCACCAGGCATTGCTGGCGTCACAGCGAAACCCACCTGATGCACAGCTGATGTCCTCACCAGGCACATATGTCTTGGTGCTGGTCATAGCAAACTATGATGTCCTGTTGAAAAACCCTTCCATTTCTATGGTATCTGATGGTGTGAAAATTGAACCACTGTGGAGAGCTCTAAGTCCAGAAAGAGCAAAGGCTTTGCCCGTCTTACATGCCTTCACAGGGGCTGACAACACTGGGAGGTTCTCTCGCATAGGCAAGGCAACATGGTTCCAGGTGTACCTCAAAGCTGATGAGGATGTTATCAGTGCTTTTTGAGGGAATGCTTTCAACACTGGCTACCTTTGTATGTACAGCCTACACACCCAAGGGCATCAGCATCAAGACAATCCCTGACCTACGTTGGCATCTCTTCTACAAGCACATGGCAGAAGGTGACAAGCTCCCTCCAACAATCGGAGCTCTGAGACAGCACATATTGAGGGTTGTAGCGAAGGGAGAGAACAGTGACCCCACCTAGGGTGCTAAACGTGCAACTTGACTGCAACGCCAAAGAACCAGGCTCGCCTCATGCATACTAGCGTCCCTCACAAATCCACCAGCCGTACTTCTTTCATCCCAGGGCCCCACATTCTAGTGCTTCACCCATCTCTGGGGTCCCTATCACCGGGGTCAACCTATCCTGGAGGTCCCTCATACGGCTCACACATTGGGTATGCCTCCGATGGCCTTGCGGTCGCCATCCCACTTCTGACATCATATGTAGCGAAGGGAGAGAACCCGGGTCTCCGGGGTGCTAAACGTGCAACATGACCGCAACACCAAAGAGCCAGGCTCATTGGTATGGCAGTCAGAGCGTATACTCAACCGTCGTGACAGTACTCCGTCACAAGAGTCCATATCCAAACACGGGTGTGGGGACAGGCAGCCATCGCTCACCATGTTCCACAGTTGGATCCCCTGGAAAATGGGTACTTCAAAGACTCAGATGGTCAGCTAAAACCTACCACCACAGAGGTCCTTCCAGCTCCAAAAGTCATTGTTGAGATGGTGAGATGTCAGTACAAATCAGACTGTTCCTCTACTAGGTGCTCTTGCAGAACTAAGAACTTAGCCTGTACAGATCTCTGTCAGTGTGGCAGCCACTGCCAGAATGATGAAGACTCTCAAGACATTACGTACGAAAGTGACAATGATGATGATGACGATGAGGTGTAGAGACTGTCAAAAGGGTATGATCCTTCCTATGTGTAACGTTCCATTACACTGACCATGTGCGCATATCTGTAAAACAATCAATAAAAGAAAAATTCTTTATTAAAATCCATTTTGTTAAGACCTATCCAATTTATGTTGGTGCCATTGGATTCCTTGTCCCTGAAAATGTAGGTTTAGCAGTTACAATCAGTGTTCTAGCTTATTCAGAAGCTGAGAAATGTCAAAATATAGGTTTTTCGGACGCCATTTTGAAAAATCCAAGATGGCCGCCATGCAGACACCTGTGCAAATGGAAACATTGGTTTTTTGATTGCTAATACATTACAGTTTTCAAAAATGTATAGTTTTACAACTCTCCAAAAAAATCCAGCGAAAGTTAAAATCCAAACGTAATGAACCTGACTAAAAGGACAGCCATACAGCTCGCCTGCTATAGAGAACGCTATCTCTCAGTTTATGGTTGCATATTGGTTTTGGCATCATGGCAAGACCACAGAACAAGCAGTGGACTTTTGAAGAGATTCATGTCGAGCGTTTTGATGTTGAAACGGACGACGACATCGAGGAAACATAGCGACATGCCCGGAAAACAAGCATGGCGACAGGGAGGAAAACAAACATGGCGACGTACAGAGGCGAGCAGCGTGGATTCGGTCCTTGAAGATGCATACAGGATCGATGTTGTCCTTGCCGTGTAAGTAATAATGGTTATTCATGTAATATAGTTGAAGTATTGTAAATGAATATTTTATTAGTGTCTTGGCCTGTGTATATATCTGAACTTATAACCAATGCCATGCATGACATGGAGGGATGGGGGATAGAGAGCCCTGCGTATTTGTCTCATAACGTTAGTGCCATTCCCTTTGCATTTAGGTGAACTTTAGTGTGCAGAGAGAGAGAGCAAAAGATGTGTTATTTATCTTACAGAAAACTTTGGCCTGTTGCGTTTGGACTTAGCTGAACTATATGGGTAGCCTATGTCATGACATCACAACGTGAATCTCTCTCGCATCGCTCGTAACTTTAGGAGACACACACACACACACAGGCTGCTGTGCGCGCAGGAAAGGGAGGAGACTATTTATTCATGCACGTTATCTGCATTTGTTGTTGTTCGTCATAAGTTCATCTGTCCTACACTGTGTAAGGAAGGGTAGCCTATTGTATACATTTTTTTTTTTTTCATTTAGTGTTAGTCATAGTAGGCTAGTCATAGTAGTAACCACTGCAATATTGGCATGTAAAAGGATAATTTGGCATTGGCAAACGTCCAGTGTAACTATTATATTTTCCTAAAAATGCACTTGAGAATTGTAATAATGACACTGATTGTAAAATCAGTGTTTTATCAATGTTTAGTACTCCCATTGATCTAGGAATGCAGTGGCAAAAAAAAAAAAAATAGGCTATGCATTTCTATGTAGTAGGCCATAATGTCATAATATTGCACAACCATATGTGCTAAGTAAACCCTCCTATTGGAGCTCATAGTCCTTATAACATTTCACTATATCAACAATGCATTGTTATTGTAGTATAGGAGCTCATAGTCCTTATAACATTTGATTATATCAACAATGCATTGTTATTGTAGCATGGTGACAATTTATTATTCATCACTGGAATATTTAACATTTTATCATTTATTTTTCACATGTTTTTGTTCATGCAGCAATGAACCATCTTCCCATCTGCCACGAAGTATGCGGAGGGCTGAAGGAGGCAGTGGAAAGATGTTGCTGCAGAGGAGATGTTTCGCTTCCTCAGCATCATAATCTACAACGGCCTGAGGACGTTGAATACACAGGACCCGTGGAGGAAGGACCACCTGCATAGACTCTCCTTTCCCACTTCGGTCATGCCAAGGTACCGTTGCAAGGCCATAATGGCTTCCCTTCATTTGAGTGACACTGCTGCAGACTGAACTACCAGCGGGGCCAGCCTGGTTTCAATTGGCTTTTCTGCCTCAAACCGTTTCAGCCTGGCTGCCTACTTTCATCCGCGTCAGAACCTTGCTGGATCAACCCATCCGCATCGTACGAGGTAGTAACAGCACATTGCAGATATCATGTTTGCAATGCTCTGTCTAATGGGGCTCTGGTATGGACTGTTTTCCTACACCTTTCTAACACATTTTCCCTAAAAGACTGTTTCAATAGGTGCCATTGGTGAGGTTTTTGGCATGTTTTGGAGAGGTGATGAGCATCCTTATAGGTTTATTTGTAAAAGAAAATGTTAATATCAGTCTGAAATTAAATTGAATGTATTTGTACTTTGCCAAAACACAAAACTACAACACATACACCTTGTTTTATGTTCAAAAACACAAAGACTGGATCAATAGGTGCCATTGGGGAGGTTTTTTAGCATGTTTTGGAGAGGTAATAATCCTCCATATAGGTGTATTTGAATGAAATGTAAATATCAGTCTGAAATGAAATGAAATTTATTTGTACCATGTCAAAACACAAAAATACCTCACATACACCTTGTTTTATGTTCAAAAACTTGTTTCTTTTTTTTGGAGAGCTTGGAGAGGCTTTGGACACATGGAAACGCCTATGTGTACATATCAGATATAGCTGTGTAGCACATGAGTTATTCTATGTATCTGCTTCAAATTTTGAACCTAGCTTCCTATGAACTTGTGGAATCAGGAAATGTAGTGTATGACCCCCAATCCTAAAATACCACCCATGGACTAACTGACAACTAAAAAAACAATAGGCGTTTTTCATTTTTTTTTGCATTTTACACATTATAGGATGCTCTGAAATGTATACTTAATGAAGGAAATAAAAGACTGGAGTTGAATGGATTTCTTGGCCCATTTGTCTTCTTCAATTTAAGCTCTCCATGTTCAATGTGCTGCATGTAAAACACCATATAATGAATCTTAAAGTCTTTAAGTGCAAATCGTTTGGAAAATAGCTGGATTTCCTGTCTCCCCAAAGGGGCTAATTGATTCTGGCCTTGATTTAATTATGTGATTATTGTTTCCAGTCCATTGATGAAAATGGATTAATATGATTTCATTACAGATGGATGTGTGAAGTTAATTTGTTGAATCAGTGGTCAATGTTATCATGGGGTGTGACTGGTATTTTCTGAACCAATTAAACAAATACAATTTGGTGACCTATTCAGTTATACATAGGCCTACAAGAAATTAAGTTACAAGCTACTTGAACTGACAGTTTGGTAGACCTAGGCTATCTGGCAAGGCTACTCTAAATGTTTTCAAATATGTTTATGTTTGGCATAACATTTGGCGTTGCTGTTGCTGGACTGGCCAGCTGCTGATCTGAATGGATTTCTGAGTTCCACAAAAATATTGAACTCCACCCCCCCTTGGTCGGGAACAAATCAACTTTGAGCAACTCCAACGGCTCTCCTCCTGTTAGCAAGCAGTTCCCTTCGCGTCACATACGTCAGAAGAAAGCATTTTCCAACATCGACCAGTAGCAAACAGAGGCATTAGAGGGAGGCGGGTCAACCATGCGCTTTGAGAAATTACAGCGCTACAGGCTCTTGGTCAGACAAAAGTCTTGCAGAGCTTTGGAAGTTGACGGCAAAATCATATGAAAAACTATCCTTTTTTTTATAATAAGATGACAAAGAATATGATGTGAAGCCACTTTTCTGTCATTCACAACTTCTTTTCCTTTTTTACTACAGGGACATATTCTTTGGAACACTACTTTATTAAACCTGGCAGTTAACCTGCCACGGAGCTGGTTAGTTTGGGAGCATATGTTACCCCAGCAACTCAGCGAAGATTACTGTTAGCGAGAGTAATGGAACAGAACTCACACTAAAACTAGCGCGGCTTAGCGAATAGCTCCCTTGATGGAATACCCCCAGCTGGCACTTAGCAAATCAGAGTTCAAAACAATTATCAAGGATGGAATTCAAAAACTATGGCAAGATAAATGGGATAAGGGGGAGAAAGGCAACTTGTTTAGTTCACCTTGTGGACCACTCATCCAAAGCAGTAATTAATTTCCTTAAAGACACACATCTTGCAAGAGGACTTTCGGTTTTGATTTGTTTATTTTGTTTTGATTACTAATTGGCTTCCCAATGCGATCACACATCAGTCCAATAAATGGCAGTAGTGCGCACTCTTTACAAGCTGCCAATACAAATGACAGAAGAATTGCTGTGATGTCCATGAACTTGCAAGTGAAATGCATTGTTAGTGCCTTTTAAAAGCATCAGTCACTCCATGTCAGCTGTGTTGAAAGTAATTTTGAAATTTGTTGAAAGAAACTTGTTGGTTTTAATTATCTAATAAAGAAGAGATTAGTTCTGATATGATATAAAACTAAGACAAAGATAATACATGTCATCACTGATGCTTTGGTAACACTTTACGGTAAGGGTACATTAATTATCATGAATTCATGCATGATTTCATTCATGATTCATGCATTACTTCATCTGTGAATATCTACTGATCAGGAATTAGCATGAATTCTTCTTTATCAGGAATGACCTCCTGCTGAAATAGTCTATAAGAATGAAAAAAGTTACGTCTTCAGAAGAAGGGTGCACACCCGAAACGGAAAAATAAAAAAAAAAAAAATGTGTGAGCATTAAAATCCTGGTTGCAGCAGACTTTTTTTCATTCTTATAGACTTATTTGATTGTCCTGCTCCCAGGTCAGTTTGGGATGTGCAGGCTTAACTACTTTTTTTCAATCTCCTTCTAAAATAGCACATGATCTTAAGCATTAATTACTCTGGGTACATCATCATGAGTCATGATTAATTACACATGGCATGATCATGATGTTTTTGTTCAAAAGAATTTGATATAATAAAAGTGGATACTTGTTTAGCCTACTTTAGCCTAGTTCCTCATGAGTTAATCATGTACACTTTCCAAGAATTTACCAGACATTGGATTGATTTTTATCTATACCATACAATGTACAAATTTTGCCTATTTAACTATGTCAACACTTGTTTAGAGGGCACAAACATGATGAACTCATGAGCAACTAACCTGTAATTCATGTCACTTTCATCACTTCATCTGAGGGGCCACAAATATGATGAAGGCCTTATAAAAAAAGGCTTAGTTGATGACATGTATGCTGCCCTTATTTTGATGTTTAAAAGAGTGCACTTGTGTAACTGTCTGTTAGCAAGAATAAAGAAAGAAATTAAAAAAGCAATTTCTTTACCATTGATAGGACCATCCAATTGTACAATTTGCAAATGTTGTTGAGGGCACGAACATGATGAAGTCATCATGATTATGCTAATTAATCATGACTCATGATGATGTACCCAGAGTAATTAATGCTTAAAGTTGAATGTGCAGGTTCAATTTATAATGAAATGAATACTTGACTTTGTCTGAACATAGGCTATTTGAAAAACATACATCCAGAAATTATTATCTAAAACAAAACCTAAAACAGAATTTTTAATGCAAATGTGCCGCTGTTGACCTATAGCCTCTGAAAATTTAGCCTCTCTGGCTAGCAACGCATTAAATGATGTATGGTGAGGAAAGCAATTATACTAGTAGGTCATCAGGTGTAGCTAATGGTGGCAGAACGAGGCTTCATAACACTTTGAAGCTTTCCAGCCAAATGTGTTGCACAGGGATTGGTGCTTCTCGAGCACTTCAGATGAACATAGAACACAGTTAGGACATCTAATGGTCAACATGATATATGGGAAATTCCAGCGCTATGGACGTGACATTTTCATGCAATATTGATTAACAAAATGCCAGATAACCTCCGCAAACCTAGTAGTATTTCACAATTGTGTTCATATTCTTACGCAAACTCCATGGCTGAATATAGGCAAACACAAAAAAATAATATCATGATTTACATCATAAGAATATGAGCCTTTCAATTTGCGTTATGGACGTGACGGAAAATGAACAAACTTTTATGGGAGAGTAGTTTTTGCTGTGAAGTCGGTGAAATTTCTAGAGAAATGTAAATATTACATTCATACCAAACTGGACACCTCAGTAAACACAGAGAAAGACTTAATTTTAAATGTAAATGTAAATAAATTGGTTTTCATTGGGAGAAACGTCGTGGTAAGAGGGTGAATAATCAATTTTCATAAATGGGTGGAATATTCCTTTGAAATTCATTTTTACTAGGGCTGGGCAACGATTAACATTTTTAATCGCAATTAATCGCATTTTCCCCGCATTGGCAAATGCAACTATGAATTCAAAAGTAGTAAGCTAAAAATGAATTTCAAAGGAATATTCCACCCATTTATGAAAATAATTGGTCATTCACCCTCTTGCCTTGAGCTTAAAGGAGCGTACCGGAGTGAATTCAAACATAGCCCTGTTGAAAGAGCTTGCTAAATGCGCTAGTTAGCAAGTGGAACAAAATAATTTGGTACAGCACAGACCGAACGCTAATGCAGAAGCGAACAGGCACTTTACACTGAATCAATGGGACCTGACTATTGGAAACCGAAAGTAAGATCTGAGGTTACATTGACTCATTGTAAAATGTTTTGCGTTCGTGTTAGGTCTGTGCTGTTCGAAAATCTTTCATTTCATGCGAAATATATTGCTGTTAGAAGGCTCGTGCAGCAGGGCTAGGCTTAAACTTACTCCGGTATATTGCTTTAAAGCATTTTGGTCTCAGTGCATGTGTTTTCCTGGTCTGGCAACCCAATTTTACCTTTAGTTTAGTCACTGGAAAGTAATTGCTAACTGGCAACTAAAAAGAGTCGCTAACTGGCTTTACATTCCAGCGCCTAGGCCTATGCTAAGCTACAGCTAAAATAAAGCTAAAATTGGGGTTGCCTGACAGGAAAAATGCATGTACTGGCAACTAAATATTTTTATCCACATGTAACTCTAGGTAAGAGGATGAATAACCCAAAGGGGGAATATTCCTTTAAATTTGTTTTGCCATATGAACAAAAAGTTCATATGTAGGCCTAACATACCAGCATTTTCTCTATAATAACATAGCGCTAGCAGTTAAATAAAATATTTACTGTAAATCTCAACTCAAACAACATAATCGGCCTACAAAATTATAGTTTGGCCTACTTTAGGCAATTGCCACTTAAGGGCTTTGATGTTATCCTATATGTTTCTAGCTTGGTGGTAGCCTACGAATAGGCTATGTGAGAATGAAATGGACTCCCATAATGTTCTCCTCCTCCTCCTCCGTAAAATAATTTGACCTAGACGATCAAATCAGCAATGGAAAGCTGTCACAACAGGTCAAACGGAGATCTGAAAACCGACATGGAACCGTCACATCACTGTGCTACAACTCCATGTGCCGTGAGTTTCCAAAATCTCAACTTTGCCCGGAGTTTTTGAAGTGACTGAAAGCTTGAGATGGGCGACGGCAAATAAATAGTGTCTTAGATTCTGTTATGTAGCCTGCAGCCTGTATAACTGGGCTATCAACTTTGATATGGTGCCTATATGTTTCTTGCTCGGTGGAGAACGAGTAGCCTACGCTAGTCTATGTGAGAATGAAACAGATTTCCAGAATGCTCTAGTCTTTTGTGAATGTTATTTAACCTTGACGATCAAATCAGCCATGGATAGTTGTCTCAAACGGAGATGTGAAATCTGATTTTGTTTGCGTAACCAATATCCCGAATGAGATACACGATGGCAAATAATTGTGCGTATTAAATTCTGTTATGTGTA
The DNA here is from genome assembly GCA_027497455.2 of Sardinella longiceps. Lineage (NCBI taxonomy): Eukaryota > Metazoa > Chordata > Actinopteri > Clupeiformes > Clupeidae > Sardinella > Sardinella longiceps. The sequence continues at coordinate 13,169 of JAODXP020003233.1, forward strand.
GCCTAGGTTAAACGGGATAAGTCTGACGTCTTCCACAACTCGGCAGCCCATATAACTATGCTATCCAATAAGGTATGGTGCCTTCTCCCTCCCACAGTCTTCCCAAGACTCATAGGACTACCAGCAGTCAATGAACCCACGGAATGAACTGCAGGTGACGTTAGCCTTATTTTCTGGTTATAGCAAGCGCGGCAGCAGTGCTATAAGCAAGATAGGCCTAATTAAAAACAGCGTTAACGCGCGATAAAATAATTAATCGCGTTAATTGATTTCTGCGTTAACTTGCCCAGCCCTAATTATAATGCTTTTTGACACTTCAAGTTTTAAAGGCTTATTAGATGACATTTTAAAACTTTATGACTATAGACATGAGAATGTATAAACAGTTATAACTAATTATAGTTATAAGACTTTATGAATGTGTTATAAACCTTTATGAATGCATTTATAATGCTCTATGAATACTGGATTCATAGAAAGTGTTACCAATGGCGTTATGGACATGACGTGTGGAAAAACCTTCCAAAACAACTGTGAATAGTGGATTTTAACTTGTAACAACAGAAATAGTAATATATCAATAGAAAATAACTGATCGCATTGCACCCTTGTTTGTGTTATCACCCACTTAATGCCCTTTTATAGACTTACATTATGGCTGAATAGGGTAAAAGTTTTATCTTTAAACAGATATTTTTCTGAAACTTGTTCAGTTGAATATTTACATCGAGACAATACTTTTTTGTATTGTAAGTTTTCCGAAATAATTTGTATGTCCATGTAGATGAGACTTTAATTTTTAAGGTGAGGTTTACTTTTTCGTGGAATTTCCCATATATACAATATATAAAGGAATCCACATGCTGTCCCATGTGGTTTGGAAATAGGACTTTTTATGCACTGCCTTGATGCCAAACACATGGGATTTTATAGGATTCTCCTAAATTATGATTATGAACTGATGAACAAATAATTTTTACAAAATTTAGTCAGATGATTGACCTAATCGCAAATGGATCAAAATAATATAGGCTATCCTCTAGCTCATATTATTTATGGGTGTTCTTTGACATTAAATTGAAGAGCTATAGAGTGTTATGACATCAGTGTTATGACAGTATTATTTATCAGTGTTTGGGATGAAGATGAAAGTGCTTGTGTGACAATGCTTTATGTACTGGTTGAAAGAAAAAGTTGAAAGGGGTTAATTATTTTTATTCAGAAACAGTATCTGCTCTACTGCCTTTGCAGCAAGTCGATTCCTTTTCTTGGATACAACCTCTCCTGCCTTTGAAAATATCCGTTCACAGGGCACAGAGGAAGCTGGAGTGCAAAGAAATCTTTGCGCTAAAATGAATTAGTTTGGGTAAAGTTTTTTCCAGTATCAGACAATTTTCTTTTTCTTGGTAGGTGTGTTTCCTGCATGTATCTTTGTACTTCTACAATGGCATCAGCTGTAGAATTGTGGGTTTGCAAGTTAAGTTGTACTGAGGCAAAACAGTGCCACAGATTACCTGAGAAGAAAAGAATAAAAGATGGTTATTAAATGTGAAAATAAAATATAATCATATTGTTAAGCACTGCACATACCTGTTGAGTGTGAAGGTCCTTCATCTGCATTAGCTGGTGGTGGTGATGGCATTATTGGTGTACGTGGTGTTTGTGATGAATGTGCACTCCGTAGTCAATCGTTGCACTGCCTCATCAGCTTTGGCGGGGCTCAGGAGCCCAAGTGCCTTGAATCTTGGGTCCAGTAAAGTTGCCAAATGAAAAATGCTCATTGTCTTGTACAAGTTGAGCCGCTTCCTCACCTGCCGAAACAAATGTTCCTGGTGCATCCTCTCCAACATGAGGAACGTACTACTCCAGCGCGTCTCCACTTCCTTCAGTAGTTTCATGGCTGGTTGTCCAAACTGCACCTGGATCTGTACAAGTCTTTCCTTTAAACAGAGCAATAAGAATATCAGAAACACTAAACTAATACATGAATTCTCATAATAAAAAACATTGCACAAAAAAGACTCAATATATGTATGTGCAACTGTGATGAAGGGATCTGAGAGTCCAAAACGTTGTGCCATAAAATTTTTGGGAGCATCAAAGAGTGTTGCCACTGATGTGCGCACATTCCCTGACTTTTTGGATAAATGCACAATATAACATACTTTAGCAGTGGTGCTGCATCAGAAGAGATTGACCACTTTCTTTGCCTTGATGCGTATCTCTGACAGCCCAGGTGTCCAGAGCTTTCTTAACAATAAGGTTGAGGGAGTGAGCAATGCAAACTGCGTGTTTAATGTTGAGCTCCCTTCCTGCAGAAAACATCTTGGACATGTAACCTTATGCCTTATCCCCCACTCCTCCATAGCCTTGGCTTTGGCAGCCGCCAAGTGTGTGGTATTGTGGAAAATGCTGCACTCCAAGAAGTACAGTGTTAAGTGAATCTTCCTGGAGGAAATGGCATGTAATGGCCAAATACGCATCCATATTAATGCTGGTCCACATATCAGCAGTAGGGCTGAAAAGTTGTGTAGCAAATAAAAGCAAAGCAAATAAAAAAGAAACTTGAATGTACACATGTAGGCCTTTGCAATAGCCTTGTATTTGTTTTCAAACTGTTCTGAAATTGCTTGCTTTCCAAAAGGTCAGAGGGATGTGTGAGCTGCAACCACTAAATGGAAAGAAGACCAAATTATAGAGTAGAAATGGGGTCAGATACACTTGCAGACAGGCTGGAGAACATGCACAAACTTTTGTCTTAGAAAACAGCACAATTTCAGTAAGTGTGTGGGGTGGGTGGGTGGTTTGGTGGCGGTCTTTGCATCCTGCAGCTCAACTGCTCGAAACCAGCCTTCCTGTTTGTGGTTTTAAAAGAAAAAAGAGTTAATGAGTTTTTTTCGTTGTATGTTTGCATAGGGTTAGATTTACGGTTTACGTTGTGTGATCTCACACGTACGTTTACTTTGTGTGATCTCACACACGTATTCAATGGTTACGCGTATTCAATCTAATTATTTAAATGGAAAATCTTCACTTACTTCTGTATTGTGCTGTATCTGCTATGTCTGACATTCCAGTGCTATTGGCTTGTCAATAATGTAATAATTTCTTTTCACTTTAGTGAATATCACTTAATTCACTCAAAGATATATTTTATTGATTGGTTTATTGCCACATGGTCTATGGCCATTTGTTGAGTTAAAACCACTATTTTGTAAATGAAATTGCAGAATAAAACAACTATTTTTATAACTGCATAAATATAGCAGCATAATTAACCACATCAGTATATTTACAAGTCTTTTGTGATCAGATGTTCAGAGACTTTCACAATGATCTTGTGTTGTTGCATTGAGGCTTATCCATGAAGCCTTTTGTTGATTGTTGTTTTGTGATCTGTGTTGTTTGTTAAAAAAACTGAAGAGCTCTTTTCCAAAATGCTATCAATGCAAATTTCAAAAATAATGTGCTTTATATAGCCTAGCCTACCATAAGAGAAAAAATCTTTACATGGGTCCAATGTGCCAGACAGTAACAATGTGTTTGACACCCAAGTACAGTAGGCCAGTATGAGTCAGGAGTCTCATTACAGGTGGGGGAAGTATAATGTATTGATTTTTGTTACACTGGGGTACACTGTCAACATTTTAGTCATAAAATGCCGTGATTCAGTTGAAGCTTGGAAGCTGTTTCAGATGTAAAATGCCACAAAGGATGTTCTGATTTAAACCTAGTATTATATTTACACTGGTATTATTGTGTTTCACCACATACAGTAGGCTATAAGCTCTGTCATCAACTCAAAAAAAAAAAAAAAAAAAAAAAAAAATTGGGTCAGGCTACCTTAACATTTCTCTGCTATCTTGCTCCGCCCATCTAGCATCTTGGCCAAACAAGTGAACTGACATCTCCCATGTGACACCCTGTGTTTGCCCAACCCCTCTGGCCAATACTTTACAGTTAATAAAATTATTCATTTCTCATAAGCGCTGTAAGAAAGATTGCTAAGTCTGACTGACTACCAAATACAACACTCAGCAAGAATTAATGGCTACGGGAAGTTATCAAACAACTGGTTAAAATGCAGGAAATGGCAACTTATTTTTTCAAAGATTTCTTGGAGGATCCCAAAACCCTCCTACTACTACCCCAAACGTGGTAGCCTACGTTTTGTAGCCTATACGTGCCCCCTTGAAAAAAACTCTGGCGCCACCTCGGCCCCCTTAGTAAATTTGGTCTAGAACCGCCACTGACTGAGAGTCAGGACCTCAGTTTAATATCTCATCCGAAAGGTGGCCTCTCCTGCAGCAGGGTTTTGGGGTCCTCCAAGAAATCTTTGAAAAAATAAGTTGCCATTTCCTGCATTTTAACCAGTTGTTTGATAATTTCCCGTAGCCATTAATTCTTGCTGAGTGTTGTATTTGGTTGTCAGTCAGACTTTGCAATCTTTCTTACAGCGCTTATGAGAAATTAATAATTTTATTATCTGGTCAGCACAGGGGCCACAGCAGGGGCCAGGGTCACTTCTCCAGGGGCACAGGCCCCTGTTGGCCCCTGTCTAGAACTGCCTATGCTCTCAGTGGTCATAAAAGATCCCATGACACTTGTCGTGGGGAGTAGGGAGTTTCCCGGTGTCCTGGCTAAACAGTCCCCCCAGGATTTCGCGGGCCTTTTTTGTGATTGTTGCGATCAAAAATGCTTGATTTCGCGGCACATTTTCTGAAAGGTTGCGCTGATTTTAGGCATTTTATTGCAAGAAAATTGCGGGGGCCAGGAAAAGTTGCGGAAAGTTGCGTGTTTTTTTTTTTTTTTTTTTTTTTAAAGCAGCACATTTTGATGTGTTTGATGATGGTAGGTGGTTATAGCTATGCAGTGAACAATGCCATATTGCAACTATAGGTTTTCTTTTATCTTGAGGTTGTTTACCATCTAGAACTGTAGAATGCACATCATGGATGGCTGATGGCAATTATGGTTTTAGTTATCAACCCTTTATATGACTACATGCCATCCAAGTTCATCTGTAAACCAGAACAAAATATTATATTAAAAATATATCTGAAATAGTGATGAAAGTGCTGCTTTAAAGCAAAGAAGGAGGGAGTGGTTGTCGCATGTCATCATCTTCCGCTTCATCATATTCATCACCATAACCTTAATCATATTGGGCTTGATTGATTGCACTAGTAGACTGTGACTAAGCATTAGTAAAACTGTGGTATACCTAATGTGAAGCCATTGCCAGGGAGCTACCACTCTTTATATATTTAGAAGCTACAAGTGAAGTAGTTCCACAGCAAAAAGCAAGGCATGAGCTGTACTTTTTGTCATACAATAAATAACTGTGTGCCAATTACTTGGCTGAAAATTAATTTAATTTTAATGCAAAAATATAAAAGCCATCTAATAAGCTTTGTACTTCATACAAGCCAAAACAGAATTTGATATCTTAAAACATGGAAAAGATGCAGGCTAGCTTATACAAACCGAAAAAATTGACTGTTCTGAATTCTGATAAGACCTAAGAATGGGAACAAACTTAATGTGCGTTTAGTGTCCAATGACAAATGTGGCTCCGTGAAAATCAATTTTGACGAATTCTTCGTGGAGATAGTTCTACAGTAGCCTACATTAGCAATAACTTTCAACTCCGCTTGAATTAGTCATTTAGATAACTTGTGATTTTGGAATCCACACGCGCGCACACATGGAGGGAGAGGGAGAGAGAGAGAGAGAGAGACGCGCAACGGAAGAGAGCTCATTAAGTTCAATTGCGTAATTTAAGGTAACTTGCCTCATAACATAAACGTAACGTAAATGGCAATAGCCTAAATGATCAAGAATATTGTGATTAGCAGCTGTTTTGAACAGTAATATTTGCACTGCAAAACAAGGAGCAGGAAAAGCCCTGCACCCGCTGATCTTTCACTCGCGAGTGATCGGTGATATTTTGAGCAACCTTCCAGGAAGTTGCGGGAAAGGTGCGGTGATTCCTCAAAATTGCATGGCCGCGATGAAGTGGCGGGGATTGGTTGAAGTTGCATTGAAGTTGCAAATAGCAACATCGCGAAATCCTGGAGGGTCTGGCTAAAGTCCCAACCTGGCTCATTCAATCTGGCCCCCTAATCATCCCCCACTGTAATTGGCTCATTCAATAATTCCCTCACCCTCCACCTCAAGCTAGTGTGTGGTGAGCGTTCTGGCGCATAATGGCTGCCGTGCATCACCCAGGTGGGTGCTACACACTGGTGGTGGTCAGTGACATTCAGTACTCATACTGTTTTGTGTTAACCATGGTCAATCTATGCATCAGACTTTACGGTTACTTTATTAGGCCCCAGGCAGGTAGGCCGAGTCCATGAGGCGTGGATCTGCCCAAGGTTTCTTCCTACAAAACAAATTATTTACAAAGCAAAGGGATTTTTCCTTGCCCCTGTTTCTCATGGACGCTTGAGCAACAGAGCTCTTGTTGAAATTTGACCGGATTTCCCTTTAAGACTACGCAGGTGCGCACAGTAACTAAAATAAAGAGATGGGAAATAGTATAGAAGCAGGGCCGGTTCTAGCCTTTTTGGTGCCCTAGGCCAGATTTGAGTTTTGCCCCCTTTTTCTAAAAATATGAGAGAAAAACTGAAGAAAAAAATGTAAGAAATGTATTGTGATGCCCCCCTGATATTTGGTGCCCTAGGCGACCGCCTAGAACCGGCCCTGTATAGAAGCATTTATAGGCTACTCTTTGGAGATAGCATATTGGGAGTTTTCCCCAGTTTTTTTTTTTTTTTTTTTTTTAAATATACAAGAAAGCAATGTTCCAATGCGGGAAACTGTATTCGGCAGAGCTTTTAAGGTAAACTTTCGTAGAATTGTCACGTTATTCTGGAAGCGGTACATGAAAAAGGGTATTTAGGAAAAAACCTGAATTCTCTAGCTCCGTCTAAATCCTGTAATCGTAGTTGCAAAAATCCAGCGCTTCTTGTAGTTTGTTGTTCAAAAACCAATTTCAACCACACTAAGGCCCTCATTTACTAAGACTAGGCTATTTGCGCTGCGTCTGTTTATGCAACAAGGGTAATAGCGCACGCAGTGCCTCCTCTTTTTGCGATGCATTGATCAACCCTCAAACAGATAAGGCAATCACGCCCTCTAGTGCAAAATTAGCACGCCTCTAAAAGCGCCTGCATGTGATCTCTATCGTGGATCCTTACAGCAGGGGCGCAAGCAGAAGTTTTACAACGAAGAATTAGTTTAGCAACGGAGTTATTAGATGAGGTAACGGACAATTATACTACAGGCCAAAAAATCCTCACCATCCGAAAAAAAGCTGGAAAGAAACAGAAAGTTATTTTAACGTCCCTAACGTTAACCACAACATCAACTTTTTTCTTTTTTTGAGGTCAGTGGAAATAGCGCCCGTCACCGAATGTCCGATTGTTTGTCCGAGTGAGTGGAGGGGGCGTGGCTTAGCCATAGGTCAATTGATTAACTATAGCAATGGGGAAAATAAATTCAAAGTAGCCTAGACTGGAACATGGCTTTGTGGTCTTTATTATTATTTTAGCGATTTTTCTAGTTCAACAATGTGTTGGCCTGAAATGGGAATGTCATCTTTGATCACATTCAGTAATTGAATAATGCCTGTGCATCACCGCTGTTTAATTTGTATCATCGGATAATTTCTACTTGGCGTAATTAAAGAGTAATTCTTGAGACAAACGTGTAGGCTATCTGCTCCCAATGTTTCGACCTTCATCTTGTCACAGATCACTGCTGCCATTAAACAAAGTAAATTTTAACATAGAAAGATTTGCGCTTGGTTTAGACCTGCTTTGAGGAGGCGGTAGGCTATTTTCCCCACGCAAAATACAGGGGTGCTCTTATGGGCAGTCTTTGTAAATACCACGGAATACGTATAGACGCAGTTTGCACATACCATCCCACTCCCCTCCCTCTAAGCGCAGCTTGCCCAGTTTAAGAAAATTTGCGATTTCAGCCAGGTGCGTCCTCTTTGTAAATAAGACTACGTTGGCCAACACAGGCCGTTTCCGAAATGGCCTACTACTTGACTACTACATACTGCTCGTATACTGATCTCTGCAGATAGCAGCGTGTAGTATGCAGTACATGACAAATATCACAGGAGTAGTGTGGGGCTCAATTAACCTTGAGTCAGGTAGAGCACATGTAGTCCATTAATTAATGAGGTTCTGGTCATGTGGCCAGTAGGCCTCTTCTGCTGCTTGCATATGCTGCATGGGCAGTAGTATATGAGGCTCAGCCAGTCAAATAGAGCACCTGCAGCTAATTAATTAATTGTGGAAGCAGTAGTGTGTGCTGCACTGTGTGCTGGGGCACAAGCAGCATGTAGCACATGTAGCATAGTAGTAGGCCATTTCGGAAATGGCCACAGTCTTCGCGTGGAAATAGCGCCTGGAAACGGATAGCGCCACCGCAAAACGGATGATAAATCTACCCCTAAGTATTAACTGGAACCCATGTCACAGACCCCCTGTTCAAAATCCATGATGTACTTTAACCCGAGTAAATAATTAGTACATGTAAATAATAATTTTAATTTGCATATTTTCAGATCTTTTAGATGGTGAAAGCACAGTTGATGAGGGGATCGCCTGTATACCAAGACAGGTTTGCAGTGGGCCATGGTCCTTTACTGATGCCACTCAATCAACCACCTGGAACTGTCACTATTGTGAAGAAGACCTTTGCACCAAAAGCCCTCCAAAAGGTAGTGTATATAGGCTAGAATTGTTGATATTGACAGATTCCTATAACTTAAGAAAAAGTAATTGATGCCATTTCACATTGTAGTGTTGCCACCTTTGGGAAAACCCAACGGGATGAAGTGTTACACCTGTCTTAATAACACCTGCACTGTTACCATGGAATGTCGAGGTGATCAATCCCAGTGTTTCACCGCACACAGTAAGTTTGCTTTCATGTAACTAAAGACAAAATGACTGTAACTGTAAGTCTGGGTTATAGTGCAGGTTTCTAAGTGTTATGTATGGCAGGTTAGTTCACATCAGGTGGACGCTTAACCCCTGAATGCTTAGCAGTCAATACATCACTTTGGGCCATATTTGGTCCCAAACTGGCATAACAACCAAAGCCCCACCAAAACCAGTTCTAGATTTCAAATATCTATCCAAAGCCATCCCAAAAGGTGCCCAGAATCCCCTAAACTCTTCCACACTGTAGCCACAAGTGACCCAAATTAATGCCATAATGATTCCATTATCTTACTTAAAGCTGTATTCGGCAAGTCTTTTGAAGTCAATATTCTGGAAGCTCTTCTATTTAGGAAAAACCCGAATTCCCTAGCTCCATCTGTAGTTTGCTCACCCTGTAATCGTAGTTGCAAAAATCCAGTGCTCCCTGTAGCTTTCCACCAATCAGATTCGGAGGGAGGGATAGCTGCCTGGTGATCACAGGTGTGAGCAAGCCCCTGATAACATGCTACAGCAAGGGAGGGGTTTGAGAGGCTTTTGAGGAGTGTAGTAGAGGCTGGGGCAGGGACCAGAGAGTTGTATGATATAAATTTTTTTTTGCTTAAGTCTCGGAATTACTGTACAGACCAAAAGTTTGGACACACTTTCCCATTAAATTATTTACTTTATTTTCATGACTGTTGCCTTCAGTGACAATCTACAAAATAAACAAACTTATCAATGAACACGTGGCATTATGTACTTAATAAAAAAAAGTGTGAGATAACTGAAAACATGTTTTATATTCTTGTTTCATCGAAGTATACTTTTTTTGATTTGATAACTGCTTTGTCCACTTTATATTTTTTGGATGAGCTTCAAGAGGTAGTCACCTGAAATGGTTTTCCAACTGTCTTGAAGAGTTAGTCATTCCCAGAGATGCTAAGAACTTGTCGGCTCTTTTGCCTTCACTCTGCGGTCCAGCTCACCCCAAACCATCTTGATCGGGTTCAGGTCCAAGTTTGTCATAATCTCACACTTTTTTTGTTAAGCACATAATTTCATATGTGTTCATTCATAATTTTGATGCCTTTAGTGAGAATCTACAATATAAATTGTCCAGGTAGGAAGGTAAGGAAATAGATTAATTGCATTGAATGAGGGGGTGTGTCCAAACTTTTGGTCTGTACTGTAGGTAGACTTGCCAAATACAGCTTTAAACATAGATTGAAGAAATTATGTTATGAAATATTTGTGGCATGTCCATATCTGATAAGTGTGTAAACTAACAATTAAAGAAATTCACACGTTGAAGGCAAGGGCGTCAGTTTGGTTTCTGAAGTGCTGGGGACAAAAACACTGATACAGCTTGGTTCCAAAGTGCTGGGGATAGAAATTTCTTAATGTTTCTTTTATGCTTCTGTCTATACAAAATTGCAATATGTAAGCCTATCTTTTCGCAGAAAAAAAACTATTATCTAGACCTATCTAGGTGATACGTGAGGAATTTATGTTTGGACAGCTTTGCGCACGCGAGTTGCGCTTGCAATCTGCTGCGCTCTCTCGGCAGATCTCAGTCAGACCTAGGCTATAACGTAGGCTAAAATAAAGCTTCTAATGTGGCGGGAAAATAATTAACATGATCCCTTTCGATGACAATGCGATGCTTGTTTTATAAATCACTAGCCTATTTTAATTCTCAAACCGCCCTAATCTATAGATAGCTATAGCGCAGTGCGGATGATTATTTCCACAAGGAATTTATAAATCACCATTTATTAAATAGCCTAAAAAAACGTTTTCACACTTAAGTTGGTTATTAAATAATTTACCATAGATATGTAGGCTACTCAGACAGACCACTAGAGCTGATATAGGCTAGCCTATGTCTTATAATAACGAATGTACAATAATAACGAAATGTGGAGATGCAAAGATTTCAGCTGCTGTAGCCTGGCTGAACAACTGCTCCCTGGCTGTGAACTAAACGACTCTTGCCAAAATGCAAAATGCCTAATGACCTGTATTCCGGCGTATAGCTGAATGCAATCAATGTAGCCTAAACTTGCAGCAATTTGAAACACGGCGCATTGTAACCTCCGTCTATTTTCCAAAAATCTTCTTGTTATGTTCTCGATTATTTAGGCCTGCATACCTAATAAACGAATGAATGAGTAGGCTCATCTCAGGGTGGAGTGAGCGATGTGTCCGAGGACCAGGGTATAAATTATTATGTAGCCTTTACCTTTCCAAAGAATAGTAAAGCCTACAATAGGCAGAAAATGTAGGGGACTAATTCAAAAGAAAAATAGCTGCCCCGGCCAGTGATGCAGAAAGACGCTTTTAAAAGTTATGCTTTTAAAAGTCATTAAAAGTCCCGAAAACAAACTCAATGGTTCCTGTGAACTAACTGCTCTATTAGTCCCAATGTAAATTATTGTAACCACACAGTTTGATAGCAATATAAGTCCCAAACAAAACGTTAATCTCTTGGTAAACAAACGTCGGGCTGAACGGTTAAAAGACGCAATACTTCACCAGCTTATGTCTTCAAAGAAAAGCTTGCGGTAACTTCCTATAACTTCACCAAAGTGACTAGTCTTCGATTCAGACTTTAGCCTAGGCTACATGAACACGCTGAAGTAGTCTATGTCTGATCTTGCACAGTAGGCTAAGTGACATGATCTACATAGGCTACCTACCACAAAGTAAATGTTAGAATTTGCGCATAAGGCCTAGGGAAAATCTGCTTTGTTTTACACCAAGATGAGCACAGCTGTTGTTTAGACCTTGCCTTTTTTTTTTTTTTGCCTTAAGTGAGATTGGCTTTCTTTTTGAAAATTCTCTGGCAGTGGAGGAATTCAATATGAGCGCAACTGCTGATCCAACGTTACAATTAATTGCGCAAGCAGACAACTTTCCTTGCATTCGCGTGGATATCGTAGCCCTGGCATTTACGTACAGAGATTTTGTGTTAATGATATGTTATTTTCAATTGTCAATAGTGCTGGGGACAAAATCTGTCATGACAAAAAGTCCCTGGGACATATCCCCGGCGTCCCCGGCTAAAATGACGCGCTTGGTTGAAGGTGGAATCTTTTTTTTTTTTTCATGTTTGGCTTGCATATGGCAGTACATTGATAGCATGGTAGATGACATGTCCTAGCAGGTAAAAGTATAAATGCAGTTAGCCATTCATCTGATGCTACAAGACATGTACCTTTATGACTGTGAGCTGTACCTCATCTGATGCCTCCCTCCTGTACATACTGTAGGTCTATTCATGACAAATCTTCTCTGAAACGTTCTGTCTTTGTTTCTTTCTCTATCTCTCAGTATCAATATCAGGCATAGATGTGGTCTTGCGTCCTGCAGTTTATCCATATCTTTTTTTTTTTTTTTTACAAATAAGTTTTGTATTCATCACCATAGTGTGTAACTGATAGTAACATTCTCTGATCATTGGAAGACTATTTACAGAATGAAACAAAATTGTGTTTTTACAATTGTGTGCATGTGTTTTAACTGAATTGTGTAATTTTGCAAACAATCTAGGAGTTTAATGTGGTGTTAGGTTAATAGTATGTATTTTTTGAAAAAGAAACCTTGTTTCCTGTCTAAACAATACAAAAAAATAGAAAAATATATATCGCACATAAAAAAATTACGCTGTTTAAATTGATTTGCGTTATTGCTGTGAACTAAACCTCCACACTGTTTTTTTTCTTTTAAAACACAACAAACCCAACGGATGACATGATGCATGCTCGTATGCATTTTCTATAAATTCCAGCCTTCAGTAATAACTGAGTGGATTTGTGTTATCTGGTTTTAATTTTAATACATTTCCTCACTTGTAGGTTCTTTCCTCGGTGTCACAACTACTGAGAAGGGCTGTGCAACAAAGAGTGCTTGCAATCCACTGACACAATATCGCTTTAATTATGATGCATCCTGCTGTTCCCATGACCTGTGTAATAGCGCAAATGACATCACAAGAAATCTTGTCCATCTTATTTCTATATGTTTGATAATTGCCTCTTATTTCCACTGAGATATATTGCTTTTCAGTTCCGTCATTTTTGTTTTATCATAGGCCTATAATTAAATCAATGTTACTGTATTGTATAATCTGCTTGTTTTACCCTTGGTTTATTTGATTGAATTAAGAGTCAATTTCTGTAACAAATGCGCATGGTAATAATACAAACCTTTCAAATTTTTAATACCAGTAGATACATGTTTAAACAGGACAAAACAGAATATAACAGTATGTTGAGCATGTCCATTTTAGGGGGGCTCAAGCAATTTTCTGTATTCTTTTTTTTGTATGAGATTTTATATTGTATTAGACATAGGTTTTCATTTGTAGTCGCATTATTTGTAATAGTTAATCACTCTTTCCAACATATATGTGTTAGTAACATTAAGATCCTCATCCCAACCTTCATATATTTTCTGTAATGAATAATTTCCCATTTGTGCTTTAAAGCCCCAATGTGTAATGTTTTACAGTTCAATATCAAAATATGCTTTACCTGTTGGCAAGCTGGTCCTTTCTCATAAATATTAACCACCATTATTAAATCTGTGTGTCCGTATTGGCTTGAAATTTCGCATTCACATTTGCATTTCCATTAAATGGGGTAGACTCTCCATGTATTGCCGCCAGGAATACGGAAGCTAAAAGTGAAAGTTTCTCATGGGGGGTGCACTAGACACCTGCAGCCAACATATTGAGTATTTCCCCTGCAGCCTATGAAAGACCACCCCTAATTAGTCAATTGATCATTTTCATTGTTCTCAGCTGCAAAGTGCCTGCCAACTTCTGCCCCCCCTCCCTTTTTTTTTGTTGCAATTATCCATTCTCATTGCCCTCAGCTGCTTACGTAGCTGCCAATGTTGTGGGACCCCACCCAACTTACCCTCTGACATACGTAGTTAGGAAAAATTTATGCAGGTGGTTTAAGCACTCAGCAGCTGAACAGTTACTAACTGTACATTGTCTATTTTAACAATTAAGGCTTTTTATCCAACTTTAATTGTGTGTAGAGGCATTATAGATCCAATAAACACATTCAAAACCCATAAAAAGTGATTTTTCGTGATATGGGACCTTTAATGAATATTTAAAATGATGAAAAATAAAACATGATCAACATATGCAGCAGGATGCTGATTTCCACTAACCTTGCACACGACACCTGATTGATACTGTAGATTTAAAGTAAAGCTGTTTCAAATCAGACTTTGAAGGTCCCATATTACAAAAAATTACTTTTGGCAGGCACTTTGGCAGCTGAGAACAATGAAAATGATCAATTGACTAATTAGGGGTGGTGTGTCATAGGCTACAGGGGAAATACTCAATGTGCTGGCTGCAGCTAGTTACCTGGTGCACCCCCCATGAGAAACAACTCGTTCTGAATTAGAGCTAAAAAAGTTAGCTTGGAAAAAGCGTAATATGGGACCTATAATTCCAGTGCCCACAATGCAGTTGAACAGCCCCATTATACCCTGGCATAACACAACATGGCCACAGGGTGGCAGTGTCAACAGACGTAACTCAAAACCCACTTCCACAACATCTCCCTTTCTTTAGAATAAAATGTTCTGTTACTAAAGGGAATTTCCTGCCTGAGTCCTGCAGGCTGGTAACAGTATCATAACAATTAACAAGTTATAACAATTAATCACTGGCAAAACATATTTGTACATGCCTGGCATTCCAGTGATGACATAACTTAACTTCATTGTTACATTATATCAAACTCATTGTTGTAGTTTTACTACAGTTTTCAACTTACACCATCTTCACACTTCACAAATTTTTGTGTGTGTGTGCATTTGTTTGCTTCCATGAGTGCGTGGTCATTGTTTAGGGCAGCGATCCGCCTACACACTACATGTGATAGGCATTTGTATGTGTCTGAGTGTGTGTGTGTGTGCGCGCCTGCGCGGGCATTGGTAAGGAGAGCGATCCGCCAACACCCAGGGTTCGAGTTAGGTGGGAGCTGAGCTCCCATAGAGAGAGGTCTGGCTCCCATGAAAGCAGCAAACTCAAACATCTGTGGGAGCTCTGAATATACAATAGTATATAATATTTACTGACAAATAAAGTTATCATGAACGGGGATCAAACCGAGCTTATGGGAGGTGGAACCTTTTTATGGAGTTACGAGCGCGCCCCCACTGGGAAGCGCTTATTGTTACGGGGTGTTTTTGATCATCTTTTCTTTTTGTGTTATTGCCTTATTGGCATGCTGTTATTATGTTCTCTGATGATAAAGGGTTACTGTAGGCAGTTGCAATGTATAGGCTGTAAACATAAGCCAATGTCTTAATTGACCGTGATTAACCGTGATTTGGTTGTGACGATAGTATTTAATGTTACCGTGCATAATGACGCATAATGACGGTATGCTATGTTATATTGCCTAGTTTGTGGGCCTTGTCCCTGTTTATTTTCAGTTTGATCAGTGTTTTGTTTGTTTAGTTTGTTTGTTAATTTGTTATGTTATGCACCCCGCCGGTGGCCTAGTGTAAAATAAAAGAAAGATGTCTGCATTATTCCGTTTCCATGCCCATGGAGTGTGTCCGTTACAATGCCACTGAAAATGTGGCTGCTTGCAATGTCGACCTGCTCTGACCGACTTGTTTCGGTTTTACTTCAAAAAAGCCAAACATAGGCCTACTGTAGCTCCAGATAGTAAGATAATGCGCGGCTCTCCCATAGGTCAACCTCTCTCCTAGATATTGCTTTAACCATTCCGATCATGCTGCGCATGGTGTTAACTTTATTGAGGATTTCGTGCAAGTAGCACATTCACAGTCCCAGTTCACCGTTGTGCATAACATTCAGCCAGAGGTCCGGTAGAGAAAGAGAGAGAGAGAGAGAGAGATTGCCAACTTGTCACATTGTAAGGTCAGTCAGTGCTTGCTTCCCATTACATTCAAAAGTCCACAATGCCTTTACTGAACTCCTGCGCCGTTGCGCAGGCTGGAGAATGACAAAAAAAAAAAAAAAAAAAGACCTGCAAGTCAGCAGTTCAGTCTTTGTGGTGATCGCGAGATGCGCCCATTACACGTGGAGACTGTACGACCTGGTGTGCCACTGTCCCTCTTTGGTGTCGGGCACAGCACAGGGTGAGGTGTCGTGCTCATAGATGGATTGCGTGGGGTGTGTGACAAGTCGGTACCCTCTGGTACACCCTGGTCCAAGCCATGCCGGTCTCAGCTGGGGTTGGGCTCTCAGTCACAGATTGGCGTGGGCGTGTTACGCCATTGGAGAATTGCCAGCTATGCATCTGTCCCATCTGCTTTTGTGAGACATCATGGGTTCTTTCTGCTGATTCCTCGTGTACTCATTGCATGCAGAATAGTTGGATACAAAGTCTTAAATTTCAGCCCTCATGTTCGGCTAGAAGAGTGTGTCCCTGGCTCGCCTGTAACATGCTTTGCCACCTATGTGGCTTGTGTGTATGCCTTTGAGGAGTTCTGCTCTCAGTATATTTGGGATGACGACGCACTGCCGTCTGTATAGAACACTGTTCTGCACATTTAAGACGTACATTTCTGGCCCTGGCTTGTACACTACTTTGAGGTTGTAGCACTGAAGCTGCATCAACATTCCCTGGAGAGGCTTTGGTGCACTCAGGAGAGGCTTCTTGACAATCGTGATCAGCGGCTTGTGGTCTGTCTCTGCTATGACTGTATCTCTGGTATTGATGGAATCTGTGGTATGCAAAGACTATGCTCAGGCATTCTTTTTCAATTTGAGCGTAATTTTGCTCTGTTTGGCTCAGGGCTCTTGATGCTAACACCATGGGCAACCCCCCTGCAGCAAGCAACATCCCAACCCATTCATGCTGGCATCACTCTGGATTGTGACTGGCTTCGTTACATCATAGTATCGGAGGACAGGTGTGTTCAAGACCAGACGCTATGGATGTTACAAATGCTGTACTGGCGTCGGCGCTTGCATCGAGCAAAAAGGGGCATTCCAGATGGACACCCGTTCGACTCCTGTATAATTTCCAATAAAATCACGTGACTAATGTCTGTCGAAGCCTCGACTTGTGTAAATCCACGTGACCGCGATTCGAGTGTAGACCGCCGGTTTGCAAGTTTTGAACTGCTCGGCTCAAAGAACAGCCTGGTACAGTGTTGCCGTATTGCATGGCGCTGTGATGCATTCCACTGAGATGCATTGAGTTTTCCAAAAGTGTGTTCATAACCATGATTCTTCCATTTCCTAAATCCCAAATTCAATGTGTGTTGCATAATTACAAACCAAAACGAAGATTAACAACATTAAGCTCACACAGAAATGTGTTTTAAATAGATGGTTGGTCAAAAAATTGTTAAATTGTCTTGTAGGTCAATCGGGTTAGCCCGATAGCAAAGCGAGTAACTTTGCTAAGCAGCATCACCTGTGGTTACGAGCAGGGTGGGAGACCGATTGACAGATGGGGGTAATGAAGTTCTATTCCTTGTTATCCATTTGTAAAACTAAAATATTTTCTGGACATATTCTTCCTCAAAGATAACACAGCACTTTTGACATAGTGCATTTTCCCAAATATGTATGCATGTAAATAAAACGTGTAAGCATAATCTGTTCTTATGCTATTGTTTTTGTGTAGGCTCAGGCTTTCCATTTTGCATTTTTATTGACCTGTAGGTGTCACTAGCGTGCACTAGATGCATCGAGAAATCGGCACATTTGAACACTTTTGGCTGGAAAGGCTCAATGGCTCAATGAGGCGTCATCTTGCCATCGTTACCAGACGCTTTATTTCACACACTGCATCTTTATGTTTGGCTAGAAAGTGCCATTCGGTGACTTTGTCGAGGAGACTCTCACATACCTCTGGAGCAGCTCACATACCTCTGAGAGCTTTGGCTGGCATTTTGGCATGTAGGTCACAAACCTGATGAAGCGCTGCATGGCTTTAGCATCAGTGGGGGGTGGCATCTCCAACACCGCCCGCAACTTCATGGTGGCGTTCATGACTTCGTTACTTGATAAATACATGTATATTATTTGATTATAGGGTCCCTGGCCCACAGTTTCAGTCCATGTACACTCTGCACACCAAGAAATAAGATGTAACATAAAATATGTAGAATGAAGAGGAAACATTTAAATGATGATAACCACATTAGAAGCCATATCAAAGAATTCCTAACAACAAATGTTGAAAATCCTGACCCTGTTAAGCCACCAGTTCATGTCATATGGGTTAGGCTACCTTTAAGGCCTACATACGAGGCATTATCATAGGTTTCTCAAAATGAGAATGTTGGTCCTCCATACAGCTACTCTTCTCACTCCCTCTCTCCATAAGGACACAGGAATTTAAGGAAGAGAAAAGAGAGAGGATTGTGAACATTATGGGAAAGGTGCAGTGTGTATGTGTACAAAGTAAATACAACTT
>JAODXP020003234.1:0-5000 GCA_027497455.2 Sardinella longiceps
TTACAGAACAGAACTAGCACAATAACAGGTTTGCAAAATGCAGGGAAGATTCAATGTTGTTTGAGAATATTAAGAGGGGCACAGGAGAATTAAACTGATGTGTACCCTAATAAGTTAGTATTGGTTACTGTTTCACTCAACCTTAGGTAAATGTCAAATGTTACTGTTCTTTTTTTCCTAGTGACAGGTCTGTGGATTGATTTACACAGGATTTTTTCTTTTATAATTAAGTCCTGCCAAAAAGGGGGGCTTTATCATTTTCATTACAATTTTTCATGAAAATAGCTTTTCATATTCATTTCAACTAACTACAGTTTCATGGGCTCTCATTAAGTACATAATCAAAACAAGGGGAAAAAAACACCATAATAAATAAATAAATAATTTAATAAATAAATAACCAAACTACCTCAATTGACCCCATGACTAGCACTCATGGCTGTTAGCACTGACACTGTTTCAGATACTTCATCACAGGCCGTCCAGCTCATTATACCGAAATAGAGAAGACTCTGGCTATAATTGGAGTCTCCTGAATGATTGATCACTGTTGCTACACTACTTGTGTGATCAATCTTTCAGGAGATTCCAATTATATTTCTTCTAGTGTTGCAGCTCTGGCTGAAGAAGGACAGGTAATTAAGCAGTGTAGTATCCATTTCAATAAACAAACATGTCCATGCTTTGACTCAGAAGTAAATGTACACTCTGTAAAAACAATGCATGTGTCACTATGGCTGGACAGATGTGTGCGGAGAGAAGTCAGAGCAGAGGAGAGGAGTTTTTTTCATTATGAAATATTCCAACTATGAATTATTGAATATGGTCCTCCCTGCACGTATTTAAGTGGATACGGTGCAATAATTATGAGAAACAGACCGAGGTCAAAGGGAAAAATTAATATTATTGTGTGTATGTATGTGTGTGTGAGTGTGTGTGTGCATTTTGTGTGTGTGTATTTATTTGTGTGAGAGTGTATGAAGATATAAAATGCATTGCATCAGATTCAGTTTCAGCCCCCCCAGAATGGGTTCACATCTGTAAAACCCTTACTGTTCAAAAGTGGAGCCAGCCAATTGACAAGGACATATTGTTACTCAGTCTTCTATTTTGACAGCCTAGCGGTGGAAATCGCTCTGAGAACTATCTGAATATGATCTGTTTGAATGGGAATGCAATTAAAACTCATATTAAAAGGTTGTTACATCACACCAAAGCAGAGCTCTGGCATTGAGAAGACACTTGCCCTTGGTGTGCAGAATAAGACCCATCCGCGAGGTTGTTCAAACCTGTCAGAGTTCAGCCTCTCATGATGGGGCCCGGGCATGATAAACGGCCAAAAGATTCATTCATATTCATAACCTGGAACTTGACACCGCGCACCTCCATCACCACTTACCCCAATCTCATCCCTCTTATACAGTATTCGTCATCACTCGGCCCACCCACATGCATGCATACTCCTCTTATGCACTCAACTTGTGCCTTCAGCCTGAGCTAACCGCTGTCGCTCGGTCCAACTCTGTCCGTGGTGACACTTACGTAATTGACACTGACATTGGAATATACAAGTGCACTTTAATCTAATGTATATAGTCCTGCTGTTTGTGGTCTGCAGAAAAAGGAATAAGGCTAACATGTGTACAACCTAAGCACAACAGCTCAATCTAATTGATAGGGGCATGAAAATCCCATTTCAATTTAATCTTCCTTGCCGCTCGCAGTTAGCATTTACTGCCAGTTCGTTTTATATCGGTTGATGCTGTAGCAAATCTCCTCATTCTTGTACTATACCCAAAGAACTTGATGACCTCATCCAACGGGGCCATGGGTTTAGAATGTGTCAGAATATCCCTTTAAATGATGAGGAGGAAGAGGACATGACCCGTCTCCAAGCCATGGCTTAAGGGGCATTGACATACAGCATATGCCAGCATTCATCTTAGTCTTCATCCAACAGGGCCAATAGGGTTATTGATTGGACTTGAGGGGAGAAAAATAGATGTGAAGCCCAGACAGAGAAGAGAGAGAGAGAGAGAGAGAGAGAGAGAGAGAGAGAGAGAGAGAGAGAGAGAGAGAGAGAGAGAGAGAGAGAAGACATGGAGGAAAGAAAAGAGAGAGAAAAACAGAGAGGAGATTGGACATGAGGAGAGAAAAATAGATGTGAGGCCCAGAAAGAGAAGGGAGAAGAGAAGAGGGACAGTAAGAAAGAGAGAGAGAGAGTAGGAGAGAGAGAGAGGACATGGAGGAAAGAAAAGAGAGAGAGAATCAGAGGAAGACGGAGACACAGAGAGGAGAGAGAAAGGGAGAGAGAGACAGAGACAAAAGAGAGAGAGAGAGAGAGAGAGAGAGAGAGAAAGAGAGAGAGAGCTGCAGCTGAATACCTGGGGCCACCGCATGTATTAGGGGAATAAGCCAGAGGGTACCCCATCTCCCTGGGAGAGGAGGCCTGTCTGGCTGGAAGGGCATGGCAATTAGCATCTGTGGTGTTTTTAGGGCTGGGTAGACAAAGATGATTCACCAGTCATGTCAATCAGTATCAGCTGGCTTTGTATAGCACTCAATAGCTGCTTTCGGAAAGTCATACTACTGTACGTGCTATACTGCATACTGCTTCAGTATGTACTGAGTACTGGATGCTACACACACCATAGTATACAGTGTAGTAAGCCAAAAGTGATATTTTTCTTGTGACATACTACACAACCATGTGACCAATAAAGACCTATCAGCTTTAAACTCAAGTTAGAAGCTTGCTATCCGAGTAGCGAGCACCTCTAGTATACTGGCGATTTGGCCGCCATCAGTATAACATCCGGGAAACGTTTGCATACTGGTAAAATCATATTTTCCACATACTGTACTGCATACAACATACTACTTCATGTCAGGATCAGTATACCAGTAGTACCCAGTACGCATTTTCGAACACGGCAAATGAATCATTGCATTAGTTACTTATTTATCATTATCTGAGAACTATTCTTCTCAGATGCATCAATTAGGAATAGCAGGCTCACAAAAGACAAAAAAATGTACATGCAATTGAATAATGCCTTAAATAAGTGAACACAGTTCAATTACTGCTTTTTTTGTTTGTTTTTTTAAACACAATAAAATAAAATAATGAAGGGACTATTTCGCTCAATGGTGTTTTTTGCCCCCAACGGCACCTTCCAGGTAGCACAGCCCAAAAGGCACTACCTTAATCCTATTCCTAACCCTAACCCTAACCCCGTCAACCCTCATCCTAACCCTAAACTGAGTGGAGTAGTGCCTTGAAGGCAGCGCTGCCTGGAAGGCACCGTTGAGGGCAAAAAATAACAAAGACTTACTATTTCATAGGTTTACAGTAAGCAGCCTGCTTTTCCGTAGAGGAATAATTAGCGACAAATATAGCATCAAATTGAGGTACCTGACCAGAAAGCCTTTACCCAGCATTCTATTCAGTTTTCTTCCATGACTTTTATTGGGCCTGTCAGTTGTAGTATAATTGACATAAAGTGCTCATTGCACACCTCCCACACACACACACACACACACACACGCACACGCACACACACATGCACACACACTCACACACACACACGCACACACACACACACACACACACACACACACACACACACACACACACACACACACACACACACACACACACACACCACTCTGAGGTTGCTGCTGGGAAGGGTGAGGGCATAGAAATCAATGGTGGGACCTGGAAGGTTCAATTACCTGAGAAGGCCTTGTTTGGTGTCTGAAGCCTTAGCCTACTTCCTTATCGCTCACAGCTCCCCTGACAGTGTATGTGTGTGAGAGAGAAAGTGTGCATTACTGTAAGTCTGTGAGTGTGTGCATGTGTGCTCATGTGACTGTGCATGCACAATCTGTGTGAGACAGAGAGAGAGAGAGAGAGAGAGAGAGAGAGATTCAGAGACAAAAAGAATGACGTCACTGAAACACCCACTGGACTGACAGAGAGTAGAGAGAGAGAGAGTGAGAGTGAGAGTGTGTGTGTGTGTGTGTGTGTGAATATGATGTGTGTGATGTGATGTGTGTGTGTGTGCTGCAACACCGCACTGGACTGACAGTGTGTGAGTGTGGGTGTTAGTGTGTGTGTGTGTGTGTGTGTGTGTGTGTGTGTGTGCACACAACCCGCAATTGGATCTGTGTGTGTGTGTGTGTGTGTGTGTGTGTGTGTGTGTGTGTGTGTGTGTGTGTGTGTGTGTGTGTGTGCAGATGTAGCCTGACATAGCCCGCCCATAATACGAATGTTCATCCGTATCCATGGTCTGGGAACGGTCCTCTGGGGCGTGTTTACATCGGTAGAGAGTCTACCGGCCAATAAACGAAGCTGATTAGACGAGCTGTCCAATCGTTTCAAACCAGAAGTGAATGCCCTCCCCTCCGCAGTATAATCGTGTCAGGTTAAAGAACCCCCAGACCATGAACAGCAGTATTATGGTCGGGTTATGTCAGGCTAGTGCAGATGGAGATCGGAGAGGATTACAAGAGTGGAGGAGCAGGCAACCTCAATTGAGCCACTGTGTGTGCATATATGTACTGTATGTTGTATGTTGTGTTTGTGTGTGTTTGTATTTGTGTGTGTGTTTCCTGCATTGGTCTTGCTCTACCTCATGTCTCTAACCCCTGAGAACTTTGGAAATGAGAGACAGATACACCACCAGTAGAGACTTCCAATCCTGGTGCATCATCCTCTGTGTGTGTGTGTGTGTGTGTGTGTGTGTGTGTGTGTGTGTGTGTGTGTGTGTGAGAGTGTGTGTGTGTGTGAGAGTGTGCGAGTGAGAGAGAGAGAGAGGGAGAGAGTGTGAGAGGGCAGGTATGCCACCAGTGAGGCTCTCAATACTATTGAATCCCCTGTGTGTGTGTGTGTGTGTGTGTGTGTGTGTGTGTGTGTGTGTGTGTGTGTGTGTGTGTGTGTGAGTGGAGAGATATTCCACTAGTGAGAGTGTCCAAAACTGGTGTATTCCACTGAGTGT
>JAODXP020003234.1:10000-12500 GCA_027497455.2 Sardinella longiceps
AACCGTAATCCTAACCCTAACCCCTTTAACCATCACCCTCATCCTAGATTTGGAGGAGTAGGGGCCTGAAGGCAGCGCTGCCTGGAAGGCACCATTGAGGGTAAAAAACAACAAAGACAACAAAGAAAAAATGCCCGGGCCATATTTTTGGTCCCAACCTCCCTGGTATGTCCACTACTCTTTTGCAGAGGGAGTGGGCGTCAGGTGGAGAGGCTCAGGAAATACGGACATACTGGGACCCTCTTGAGTGGGAGAGCTCTTCTGGTTTGTGTTTAAGAGTGGCAGAAGTGGCCCTGAACCACTGAATGCGTGAGGGCCATTGACAGGCCGAGTGAGTGGTCATCCCAACAGTACCGAAACTAGAATCACCTGGCTATATAAATACTGTACAGTTTAAGTAGGATTACTAAAGTGTTTACTACTAGTGCTTTCCTTTGTTTGTTTGTTTGTTTGTTTGTTTGTCGTTGTTGTCTTTTGTATGACTTCCTTTTAGCACAGGACGACATTTTTACACAAAACATAATTTTTATGTATTGTTTTGTGATGCCGACTTGCATCTTTGTGAGGGATTCGGAATTTGAACAGATGCATTGACTTCATTAAATAATTTCAGACCCTGTAACAACACGATTACACATAAGACCATGAGCTACACAGCAGATGACATCATTTGCATTAACTTATTCCCATCTCTGAGAGTGGAAAACTGCCGTTGGACAAGATCACTTCATGCTTCATTAAGAACCATTTTGTGAAAATCTATTCATCTCCGTCATGAATAAATGGCTTGACCTTGCTAATTAAAATGGTGTTTTACCCTGCTATTGTGCATATGTTTGAATGTTAAGATGCCCCTCAACCAGATTTCTTGCATGCAGCATCAGAGGCAATGGAGTGTGTAGGGATCAGTAGGGATACTTGAGTGCATTCAAGAGGTTAAAACTCAACTCAACACAGCTCAATGCTCACTAATATTAGATTATTATCTCTCTTCTAACAGATTTGCTCACATAGAAAAATAAATCGTTTCAACTTGCTGCACGAAACAAAGCCCTGAAGCACCCATGTCCAACCCATGCTAACACACACACACTCTCACACACATGCACACACGCGCGCGCACACACACACACACACACACACACACACACACACACACACACACACACACACACACACACACACACGTATTCCACACACACACACACACACACACACACAGACACACACACACAGTATTCCACACAGGAAAACATGATGTGACCCGACTATGCACGTTTGAAGTGTATACACTTTCACCTGTTTCATAAGTCATAATATACTTTCCTCAGCATGTACAAAAAAGCAAAAAACTTGTATTTTGATTCCTTCCTTCAGTTATTTGGCCAGTTTACTCATTTTCCACCTACCCAGGTTAAATAATTCTACATTTAGTTCATCAGTCAATTGTGTCAGTCTGACAGTATTGCTTTTACCTTCAGGTTAGCAGACATATTATTGTATGGAGTCATCTAGCTCACCCAAAGCATCTTGCTCAAAGGTGTCCAGAATTCTTATTCTTATTTTAGAAAATGCAAATTCCATGCTGTATATCATTTTGAGGTGGTTTCCTACCAACCACCCAGAGCTCAGTGCATATACTGATGGCTGGTGGGAATATATATTTATCCACCCTCACTCCACTACATGACATCCAAATGAATCTAGATGAACTCTAGCAGCTGAAAATAGATTTGCTCAGCCAGTGTGTCTAGTAGAAAGCCGTAGGGAATTCGATTGGATAACGTTGTTGAAGTGTGTTTAGGATGGGCTTTGCTGGAAACAATGGCCTTTTTGGCCTTTTTCACATCTTGTTCGTTTCTATGATTGGTCAAAGGCTATCCTATTGCGTGCTGAAGTAGTTTGAAATATAACAACCTTTTTCTGCCCACGATTGAGTTCGGTCTATCTCTCGCTGCCAGACTATACATTTTAATGTTATAGGATGGCTTGCCAGGCTAATGAAAGGATACTTCATAGGAAAAAGTTGCCTAATGTCCCTTTAATATTTGACTTTTCTGTAGTCTACTAAGACTGACACAAAACAAAATGTACCGATTTTCATGACTATTATAACATGGAAATATTCTCTCATTCCAGTGTAAATCTCTCTTTTCACATAATGTTTGAGGCAATCTCATGCAGAAATAGCCTACTGAATCCTTAAAAGGTTAAAGATTTATTTTTTTACTATTCATTTGGGTTGTTAATTATTTCACCCTTCTGTAGTCTTACTTCTCTTAACTCTAATGCATACATATACGTATAAACATATGTTTGTTACACTTGGGTTACACTGGCAAAGTCACTGAAATGCATCATCATTCATTCTCACGCTTTCATTATGTCAGCAGATGTGCAGCTCGTTAGTTATGTAAAACTCACTAACTCATTAATTTAACGTGTAAAGACATCTCTCAGAGTACAATCTCACAATTGGAGACGCAGCATTTTTTTTATG
>JAODXP020003234.1:17500-22500 GCA_027497455.2 Sardinella longiceps
TGTTTATTGTAGCTGTGGGAGTGACTGTATCTTTGATTGTGAATGTAAGTCTGAGTGTACGTAGCTGTGTATATATCTGTGGGGGTGACTAAATTTTATATGTATATGGGTATGTATGTGTATGTAGCTGCGCATGTTTGTGAGTGTGTGTGTGTAAGTAAATGTGTATGTTTGTGAGTGTGTAGGCCTATGTCGCGGGACTGACTGACTTTAAATGTGTGGGTGTGGATGTTTCTGTCTGAATGTGTATGTGGGTGTGACTGTGTCTTTAAATGTGTGGGTGTGGATGTTTCTGTGGGAATGTGGGTGTGACTGTGTCTTTGAATGTGTCTGTGGGTGTGACTGTGTCTTTGAATGTGTCTGTGGATGTGTATGTGCCTTTGATGTGTATGTGGGTGTGACTGTGTCTTTGGATGTGTCTGTGGATGTGTATGTGTCTGGATGTGTATGTGGGTGTGACTGTGTCTTTGAATGTGTCTGTGGATGTGTATGTGTCTTTGGATGTGTATGTGGGTGTGACTGTGTCTTTGAATGTGTCTTTGGATGTGTCTGTGGATGTGTATGTGTCTTTGGATGTGGGTGTGACTGTGTCTTTGAATGTGTCTTTGGATGTGTATGTGTCTTTGGATGTGTATGTGGGTGTGACTGTGTCTTTGAATGTGTCTGTGGGTGTGGGTGTATGTATGTGGGTGTGACTGTCTTTGAATGTGATGTGTGGTGTGACTGTGTCTTTGAATGTGAATGTGTATGTGGGGGTGTATCTGTGGGTGTGACTGTGTCTTTGAATGTGAATTTGTGTGTGGGTGTGACTGTCTTTGAATGTGTATATGGGGGCGTATGTATCTGTGGGTATGTCTGTGTCTTTGAATGTGAATATGTACGTGGATGTGACTGTATCTTTGAATGTGAATGTGTATGTGGGGGCTCCCTGGGCTTTGGCACGGATGACCTGATTTTCTTAATGACTCAAATCCGTGGCCCAGGAGGGCCTTCCTTCCTCAGCCCCACTCCCCAGCGCAGTGACGTCGGCACAGGCACACATGAAAGGACTGTGGCCTAATTACACCAGATACCCTCATCACATAGTCCTGCTGCCAGAGAGAGAGAGAGAGACAGAGAGAGAGAGAGAGGGAGAGAGAAAGTTGGGGGGGAGGGGGGGGGTGAAGGGGCAGATGAGGAGAGTTACAGTGACTGAAGACTGGATGAAGGGGGGGGGGGTATTTCCTTGAACTTGTTGTTGTGGTAAACCCAGCTCAAGGGTAATATTTGAGTAATTACTGTCGTAGTGTTGAACGCCCAAATGTGTGTGTTTCTCTCTCTCTCTCTCTCTCTCTCTCTCTCTCTCTCTCTCTCTCTCTCTCTCTCTCTCTCTCTCTGTATGCGTGTGTGTGTGTGTGTGTGGGTGTGTGTGTGTGTGTCTTGTCTGAGCTTAATGTCATATTTCATGCGGTTGCTCAGTCTTCCTCAGTCTCTCTCTTCACTAGTGTGTGAGACCCCTCTGCTGGTGGAGAGGCAGGAGCATTTTTATTAGAGCATAGAGGCACGTGTCCGACCTGCACACTTTTATTAGAGCGTGTGCGGTAGACACATGTGTCAGACCAGCACATTTGGGGTAAGAATAGAGACAGACAGACAGACAGACAGACTTGCACATTTGGGTAAGAAGAAAGACAGAGACAGACAGACAAACAAACACAGAGCTGCACATTTGGTTATAAGAAAGAGACTTACAGACAGACCTGCACATTTGGGTAAGAAGAAAGACAGAGAGAGACAGACAGACAGACTTGCACATTTGGTGCATAAGAAAGACAGAGACAGGCAGACAGACAGACTTGCACATTAAGGTTTATAAGAAATACAGAGACAGACAGAAAGACAGACAGATTACACATTTGGGTAATAGAAAAAGACAGACAGACAGACAGACCTGCACATTTGGTTCATAAGAAAGACAGAGACAGACAGACATACAGATGCTGCTGATAGATGAAGTGTCAGCCAGTGATTTGGTGAACAGTGCCTTGCAACCATAGTCTTCTTCTTATGTCTAATTTATTCAGTGGTAACTGAAGGCATAAAAAATGTAAAATTTGGACAAGTGTGTATGTATGTAAGTATGTATACTGTACATGTACTGTATGTATTCCTGCAAGTGCAACTCTGTAGTTGAGATCATATTATAAAGAGTTGTAATTACCTGTAAACAGACACAGCTTATAATACATAATAGAACGTTTCAGTACTAGTGGGCAAGCAGTGGGTAAGCCTGACAACAACAGAAAGGAAAGAGGCGGCAGCTTAGCTCAGTGGGCTAGTGCATCATACCACAAATCCTGGGACCCGGGTTCGATTCCGACCCAAGGTCATTTCACGATCCATACCCTTCTCTATCTCCCACTCATTTCCTGTCACACTCTTCACTGTCTTATCAAATTAAAGGCATAAAAAGCTCTAAAAAATATCTTTAAAAAAAAAAAAAAAAAAAAACGAAAAGGAAAGATAAATATCTAGACCTCTATTCAGCCTCCTGCTTTGTGTGACAAACACATTTTACATGGCTTAAAGTGGCCTCCTAGACAGGCCTCCTCTCACCTACTAAACAGGGGTTGGTTTGACCGAAGAACCTGTACAGTGCAGTGGATTTTTTTTTCTTGTTAAGTCCCTTGTCTGTTTGCATTTCCCACAATATAGAGGCTACTGAGGTCCAGACACAGTTTAACTGGACAGAAGAGCGGTCCCCTTCCTCTCCACTTCCACAGCTGCTGTTCTCATCTACTGTATGTTCAGTGAGATTCTTACCCCTCTTACCAGAACCAGCCAAACTAATTTTACTTTAATTAGATGGGGAGTCTATAGTTCAAAGCAGCTCGCAATAAAATATTACCATCCCCAAACGCAACGGTAAATCAAATATGCTGAATAAGTCATGGGCCAATACTAATATATAATTGAACAAAATAAGCTGAAGACGTGAACATATCTATGACCCATAGTCAGAGGCAAAAGAGAGAAAAAAATGTTAATTACATTATGCTATATAATTAATGCAGGCAAATGAAAATTTCACTTGAATGCATGAATCTCTAAACACCTCGCTGCCTCGGATTTGCATACACGGAGGGACAAAGACATGGGAGAGACTGAGGGATACAGCGAGATGGAATGAGATTTGCCCCACTTCGGCAACACTCTGCTTAAAGTGATTCATTCCATTAAGTAATCATCATGTAAAAATGAGTCCACCGCACCCCCACATCACTCCATCTCACCTCACCCAAACCTCACAACAGGGGTACAGGTACCCTGCCAACCACCACTGTCTCTCTGCATGTCCATAATTGTCATATTATTTGTATGAAACTTTTTTTTTCTTCTTTCTTTGTTATTTTTGCATTAATGCATATTCCGTCACTCGCCTAATTATCTCAAGTGTGTGTATTTATTCTGGCAGAAGGATGTCTGGAGATTCCTTGTAAGGACAGGACAAGAAAAGGAGAAGAAAAATAAATAATGAATCACATAAAGGAGAAAATGAGCCCATTACCTCGCTTTCTCTGCATATGATTATAGTATACGTGGAGGAGTAATCACGGCCTGATTTGAAAATCAGAGGCTGCTGTGATTTTTTTTTTTTTTTTTTTTTTTACTGGGACTGGTGCAGGATTGAAATGCCTGGAATAATTACGCTTGCGGAGGCTTTATGATGTTTTAGGTTTAATTACAACAACAAGACTCCATTCAATTTGCTTGGTGACAG
Source organism: Sardinella longiceps (assembly GCA_027497455.2). Lineage (NCBI taxonomy): Eukaryota > Metazoa > Chordata > Actinopteri > Clupeiformes > Clupeidae > Sardinella > Sardinella longiceps. Next base: position 21,261 of record JAODXP020003234.1, read on the forward strand.
CTCACCTAATTACATTACTGACGCTCTCCGTCTCCTCTCCATCTGCTTCATTACTCTGATCTGATTGGTCTATTTCTGGAGCGGCGGCCATCTTGCCTCATCTTTTGTCAAGATGAGCAAAGACAGCATTTCTTTTTTTTATTTCTTCAGGGAAACTTAAGATGAGGCGGTGGCATGAGGTGTCAAAATAAAAGCTTGTGCTCATCACAATGTTGTTCGGAAGGATCACATTGAAGAGTCTCCGAGCTTTGTTATGTGAAGTCAAGTGATGTGATGTTTTGTGGGTCCTGTGAGAAATGTATATTTAGACTGCACTTAGGCTGTCTTCAACTCATTAATTTTCTCTCCACACATCATTTACGGGAAATGTATGAGGAGCAAGAGGTTAATATTTATCAAAGCAGTATTTTGTGAAACATTACTTTCAGTGACCGGCATTGTTGATTAATATGTATCAGAGTAATTGTGAAACATTTTTTTCACTGACCGTCATTGTTTAAAGCGAGACATCTGTTATAAATACATTACGCCACGTCTCATGTTAATGTCAAATAAAGTGCTTGTGGACATGTTCAGTTGAGGAAACATCTAGAAAACCACTTACAAACCTAAAGCAAACCTCAGAAAAGATTTATATTCCAATGCTGAATCTTCAGAGCCAATCCACATCTGTCTTAGAGAGTGTGAAGGCTACCGGCATGACTTGGTGACGACGCTTGCAAAATAACAGCTTGTGTTTCATCACTCAGCTGAGAGTAGAGTTCTGTCACACACACACACACACACACACCATACACAGCCTCTGTCCCACCCTTTATCCTGTGTACCCAGATTCCACATCCTCTAGTGTCACTTGAGCTGAAATCCACCATCAAGAGCTTGACAAGAGTGACACAGTATCACAGGGCGACTGTTGCCTAGACGACTGATGTCGGTGACCTCACCTGTCACAGCTCCATTTTCTATTGGTGGTAATTCTTGCTTAATAATGTCATTTCATCCTCACCTTTATCCTCCAGAGGCTGTCAAACGCATGAAGAGTAATATGATGTGACATTTTGTGCTCCCATTGTTGCAATACCTCTATCAGAGGGATTGTCTGATTCACCCCCAACACCCTCCCCCCCCATTCCCCCTAACACCCTCCACAACCCCCCATATTATTATAAAAACGTCCAGATGTCAGGCTTACAAAAGAGGCCATCAGAAGGCGTATTGATCCTTCAGATAACTCCTGTCA
>JAODXP020003234.1:25000-30000 GCA_027497455.2 Sardinella longiceps
AAACGTCGGCCTGAGGGAAGTAGGGTGAATTCATGGTGGAGAACATGTGTGGGGTCCTCTAGGATCTTAAGTGCCTTAAGTAAGAGAGAGAGAGAGAGAGAGAGAGAGAGAGAGAGAGAGAGAGAGAGAGAGAGAGAGATATACACTGTGTTTGTGTGTGAGAAAGAGAAGGATGGGAGTGTGTGTGTGAGTGTGTTTTTTTGTGAGTGCATGTGGCTGTATTGTCTCACACATGAAAAGACGGCCACAGATCCAGAGCCCTGTGGCTGCTAGTCATGCAGCACCATGCAGCCCTGGAGACACTCATCACAAGTGACAGCGATGCCATGTTCACATTTACCCGACGTGGCGGCCCTCACCGCTTCCATCAGAATGTTCATATTACACGGCTCTCATCCGACATCTCGTCTCTCCTTCTCCCTCTCCCTCTGCCTCTCCATTCCTCTCCCACACTCCCACCCTCTCCTCTCGCTCTGTCGTTCCCCTCTTGTCTGGTACAGTACACACACACACACTGTTTCTAAGGCTTGGACAAGGTCTCTGAAGGACTGGGCTCTTGTAAAAACAGTATATTTTCCTTTAGTGAAAAGTACAATCAATGTTTAATACGCTGGGACACATGCCATGGCCTCTGTTTTACTCTGCTGTAGCTAAAGGTTAGGGAAAGAGACACCAGGGAGACCTGAATGTGTGTGTGTGTGTGTGTGTGTGTGTGTGTGTGTGTGTGTGTGTGTGTGTGTGTGTGTGTGTGTGTGGGCAGCAGCAGTATACAACAAAGGGAATCTGACAAGTGTGTAAGATTTAGTACCGGACATTTAGAGCGATCATTTTTTTTCCGCTTTGTCAGCAGGTACAAAAAATATCTCTCTTTCTCCACTCCTCTCTCTCTCTCTCTCTCTCTCTCTCTCTCTCTCTCTCTCTCTCTCTCTCTCTCTCTCTCTCTCCCTCTCTCTGTCTATCTCTCTCTCCCTCTCCACTCCACTGTCCTTCACACAAGCGATGGGAGGCAGGCATGCAGGTCAAACTGCTGGAGACAGAAACAGAATGGAAGACAAAGGGTACAGCAGAATACAACCCAGAGATGAGCTACCTCTATGTACTGTAGAACTGGCCGTCACAATAACCACAATAGGCTCCTTAGAAACAAACAGCAGATGACTGACAGGTTGGGACTGAAACTGGAAGAAGATGAGCACAAGCAGCCGTCACAGAGGGAAACACTGAGGTGCATATATACTACATGTCTCTAATGCATACTACCCAGATACACACACACACACACACACACACACACACACACACTACGGACAGGCACGGACAGGCATGGCACACCACACTTATTCAACACAACACAGCACACACAGCCCACAAACACGACAGACGACACACCGGACACACACTACACACACAATAAACATTCCATGCCTGCTTGGAAGAGTAAGTGTCCATCTATCTACTGTATGGGTGGCCAAACTAAGGCCCAGGGGACCTTTCATGAGGCCTGCCATAATGTCTAAAAAAAGGTAACGCAGCCTGTTGTTACATTATTCTAATATTAAAGGGGAGGTTTGGTTTTTAACATGTTTAGCCCCTTTTCTGGAGTGTCTAGGATGAAATAAAATCATCAACACCAAAATTTTGATGATTTCTCCTGTCTCTGATATTTGGCTCATTTAGAATCCCCCCTTTTCTGCTTCAGAATGGCTTCCTTTGTGCATGTCCGATAATATCCTCAAAACAACCTTAAACCTTTATTTTAAAACTTGTGCTGCTCACCAAGTGTTTAGTGGTGAAAACAATGCTCTTAATTTGCATTGCCCATCTCTAATATATTGCCACTCACCAACCTTTCCAAACATTTGTGAATTGTGAACATTTCAGTGATTTTTTTTTTAAGTGTTGTTACATAAATGTTCTTCATGAAACCCCCTAGAATATTCTATCCATGTTTGTGTTTAATGAGATCATTCACAGGTTCACTGATTTCCGTCTTCAACTTGAACTGATTGACACGTCATGTGGATGAGAGGCCTGGCTGAACTGTAACTCTCCCTGATGCTGTGATTGTAATTGCAGGGCTGAGCTGATGGACGATGACCACTGCTTGGTCTTGGTCTGAATATATGTGCAGTGTTTAAGATTTATAACTGTCTCTTTTCAGCAGCCTCTGTCTGGGTTGGAGAAGTAAGCCAGGAAGACTCACTTCTCCTAAAATACAGTAAAAATGTTTTATTTTGTTTATTTATTCATTTTTTTTTTTTTTTTTTGCTCTGTATTAGGTCAAATTTTGTCATTCTTTTTCCCGAGGGCAAAACTTGGTTACCTCAAACAACAGGACTATTGAGAGATTAACATCAAATTCCAGATTTCTCCTTAAATTTCTCCTTATATGTGCCATTGCCCATTGCCTAGAAATCTAGACACACTCTTGCAGCAGTAAATAGATTTGCACATAGTGTATGTGTAGTTTTTTTTTTTGATTGGTTGGATTTGGTTGTACACCGTTGGTGTTCACTACTCACAACGCTTTATGTGTTTAGGGCGGGCTTCGCCGAAAACAACAGTCTTTTGATTGTTCTGATTGTTCATAGAATAGGCTATCCTATTGCATGTAGAAGCAGTTAGAAATATACAACAATTGAGTTCAATCTATCTATCCATACCAGACTATACGTTTAATGTTATAGGATGACTTGTTAAACTATATGCACTATACGTTTTAGCTGCCTCTCTCTCTCTCTCTCTCTCTCTCTCTCTCTTTCTCTTTTTTAAAACGTCTCTTGTCAACCTTCGTCTGGGCTGGTGAAGTATAAACTGGGGAGACTTCCTTCCTTTTCCTGAAATACACTGAAGTGTTACAGTTGGCTGCCATGTCTTTTAATCCTACAGGGCCTTCTGCTGCTGCTGCTGCTGCTCCTGCTCAGACACTCAGAAAGCTATGAAATTAACTGAGGGCCTCTCCAACTGGAGAGGATTTAAATAAATTAATGACTTTCTCCCCTCCTATTTCTGCAAAGAAATCCAATGAAGAGCATAAAAGAAGTGAGGTGAACTAATAACTGATGTTAGCAAGTCCCCTGTGCACGGGCCCTGATAATGAGACTATTAGCTTTAGTGCCAGTGTATCTTAATCCATTTCCAGTAGCGTCAGCAGTGTTTGGGAGCCATATCCATATCACAGATTTATCTCCACTCCGGAGATGGGGCTTGTATTGCAAGGGGACACGGAGAAGGCTTGGCTATTAGGCTGACTCTTTGAAATGGTGAGGAGATGGTGACTCACATGTGGACGCAATCAATAGCTAGCCGGCATGGGGGAATGTGCTTGTTTTATAGTCCGACTCGCTGGGAGGATATGGAGAGAACACACCCCATGGATCCACTTCTAACAGAAAAATGCAAATCATTTGGGAGAACATTTGCCAGAGACTTCACAGAGACTCTTGTTAAAGAAGAACGAAATCGGATACCCATGCTCTAGCCATTATTATTAAAGACAGTCTAACCTCAGCTGCGCTTTTACTAACATAGAGAATATTGTATTATTTTATCAGTTCATGATTAAAAATCATGCTTGACAACAGTCAAAACACACGGTTAACCTCTATTTCTGTGTTAAGAATTCATGCCTTATTTAAGTTAGACATTTATACAGGAGAATAATCTTGCTGGTGAAATGAGGTCTAAATTTACATTTCTTAAACAGATCTCACTGCATATTCAATGACCCAAATGCATGCGCAGAGTTAGTGTAAGGTGCGTGGCACAGAAAAATCAGAGAGACTGCAGTGCAATTAGGAGGGACATGCTCTGAGAAGTGCTGCCTTTTCACAGCTCCTAAGATCTGCAGAACTGATTTTGGTTTTAGCTATGTATTTTCTCCAAAGATGGTTGACAGCCTCTGAGTTATGAGCCCGTAGATACACTTGTAAAATGAACTGTATTTTAAATAGGGTGGCACTAACGTGAAGTTGATGGGCTACTCCATGCATTGTGATGCTTATTTTGGTCTGCACAGATTACTGTAGGAATAAATTATTCCAAACATTCTGGACTAATGCTGGTACTACTGGAGTGTTGAGTGGCCTAAGAAATACTGTAGTTTTAAATAATTCCACTCAAAGCTCTATTGTATCAGCATGCTGTCTGTAACATGGAGAACATGGGCATTTTTATACATGTACAGTAGATTCTGTGGGATGCTTGAATTTCCTGATCGCTCTTGTACATCATATGTGACTGTTGCTGTGTCAATGACCTTGACAGGACAGAGTCTGTGTGTGTATTTGATCATGTGAATCTTGGCATGGATGTTAAGGAATTGTTGTTTCTCCTACAGGATGAATACATTACTATCCTATCCTAGCCTATCCTGTTTGAAATTTGCACAAACAGACTCAAACACATACCCCCCCTTCTTCAATGAATGGATGGGGTGCAAATTTGCCACCTCTAAAATATTTTGTATTTGATGAATATAAGATGGCCTTCCTGTGCCTCTACAATCTGACAGGGGGCCTTCTTTTCCATGTTCCATCAGTATGTCTCTGAAGCACACAGCCTATCAAGGCCAGCTCCTGTAGTATAGCAGACTGGGATACAGACAAGGATGAGCTATAGTTTGTTTTTGTTTCCTTCACTCAACCCATCCAACTTTTATAAACGTCCACACACATGTTATATTTTAATGTCCTCTGCCCTTAGCTTTCTTTTGGAGTCTTCACACACACACACACACACACACACACACACACACACACACACACACACACACACACACACACACACACATGTATAAAGAAACAGAAAAACAACAACAACAACAACAACGACGACGAGAGAAGCAAAGACAGACAGTTATCCGCACAAGAGCTGACACCTATAAACAAACATTTCAGTTTTGGTCAGTGAAGCTTAAAGGCTCGTTGCATTACCAGTCATTATCACACCCCTCCCTCTGCAGTCCTGCAATCAATTATCTAGGGTGCCACCTGTTCCTG
>JAODXP020003235.1:5000-31684 GCA_027497455.2 Sardinella longiceps
CCTGCTGAGGCCTGAAACTGAGGCCACAGTAGGACTGGCTCTGACACAAATGGCCGATATGGGAAGGGAACAGCTTGCTGAAGCCTGAAATTGGGCCCACAGAAGGACTGGCTCTGACATAAAATGGCCAACTCTTAATAAGTCCCATTCAATGACAACAGAACAGCCTGTTGAGGCCTGAAACTGGGACCACAGTAGGACTTGCTCTGACACAAAATGTCCGACTCTTACAGTAATGAGTCCTATTCGTGGAGGAGAGAACAGCCTGCTAAGGCCTGAGAGAATCACAGCAAGATTCTCTTAGATCCAAAATGGCTCTCTTCTGGCCTAATCATAGAGAACAGAACAACCTGTTGAAGCCTGAAATTGGTGTCACAGCAAGACTGTCTCTGACAGAAATGGCTGAATAGGGGAATTCTGGCCGCAGCAGGGCTGACTCTGAAATAAAATGGCGGACATGAGGCCCACTCATGTAGAACAGAACAGACTGCTGAAGCCTGAAACTATAGGGCCGCAGCAAGGCTGATTCTGACACAAAATGGCCGACATGAGGGACTTTCATATGAAAGACTTCTGAGGCTGATGATTCTGTGGAACACACAGTGATGTGTGCTTCCTTATGGCCTATGATGGCCTAGAATCAGTAACACTTGTACACTCCATCATAACACTGATAGACATGACTCAACAACTCACAACTCACTCGACACACACACAAACACATACACATACACACACACACACACACACACACACACACACACACACACACACTATACTGATAGACATGATTGAACACATCTTGCAATGACAGGCGCAGACATATAGATTTATGTCATGGTTACTGTATGCCATTGAATATAATCACATTGGCAATTCATACACACACACACACACACACACACACACACACACACACACACACACACATACACACACACACACACACAAATACATGTGTGCACACACATCAACCCACATATTCATGCCACATGCAGCTGTAACCACATCAGAGTGGTATAGTGGTTGTTATTATGGACATTGGTTATGATACATTAATGGTGTGGCTATGGATGTCTTATAATGGAGGACTTTAGTACAGTGTTACAGCACATGCTACCTCAGTGTGTGTGTGTATGTGCGTGTGTGTGTGTCTGTGTGTGTATTTGTTTCAGTGTGTGTGAGTGTGTAAAGTGTTTGTGTGTGTGTGTGTGTGTGTGTGTGTGTGTGTGTGTGTGCATGCATATATGGTGATGGTGTGTAGTGTCTTTTCTCTGTGGTTCAGCTACTGCAGTGGTGCCTCTGTAGTTTTGCTCTGTGGTTGGTGTGTAGAGCTCATCTCGGATGGAGTGTGTGTGTGTGTGTGTGTGTGTGTGTGTGCGTGTGTGTGTGTACGTGTGTGCGTGTGTGTGTGTGTGTGTGTGTGTGTGTGTGTGTGTGTGCGCGGTGCTCCTGTGGTTGGTGTGCTCAGTTTAGCTCAGATGGAGTGTGCTGGAGCGACTCCTGCATGCCTGCACTCTGAGTGATTCCGCTTTGCCTCTCTCTCTCTCTCTTTGTCTGTCTTTCTCTCTTTTTCTCTCTCTCTCCATCTCCCTCTGTCTCTCTCTCTCTTTCTCTCTGTCTCTTTCTGTCCTTCTTTCTGTTTCCCCCGTCTAGAATAATGAGCTAGAAGACAAGCTGAAGTATTTTATGTCTGTACAGAGCACGTCTGATAAAGACAGACCCTCCACCAGAGACTTCGGCGTGGGCTGTGATCTACCTGTGCACAGGTGAGCTCAGAGAACCCTCATGTAGGGAGCTGTGCCAGGGATTCCATTGTAGCCATGGTGACGGTAGGCTACAGGAACACAAGACTTGTTTTATATTTCATTCACTTCACGCTTATACTGTATGTGTCTTAGTTCAGTAGACTATACATCCATCCAGAACGGTCATGGACATGTGAGAATATACAGCAGAATTGTATTTTTATTTAGTTCACTATTGGGTGTTGGGTATCCATGATATCATGATAGTCTATGAGGCTTTTTTTTGCTTGCTTACTTTTGAGGTAAATTTATGAAGGATATAGGCTATAGGGACCATTTTCAAGATGGCTGCTATGGTCATCTCTAGTGGGACCATTTCAAGATGGCTGCTATGGTCATCTCTATTGGGACCATTTCAAGATGGCTGCCATGGCTTTGTCCTTGTCCATACCTATATTATGTGTCTGTCCTGTAGGTCGGACCCTCCAGCCCCTCCCCAGTATGAGCCCCAGCCCCAGGCCCAGCCCCAGCCGCTGTCATCCTACCACTACCAGCCCAACTCCAGTTCCAGCTCCAGCTCCAGCTCCATGTCCGTCACTCTCCCCCGGCCCACTCGGACCAGCCCCTCCATCCCCGCCAGTCGCCTTAGCAACACCCTCCTCCGCTACTCCCCCGGCCAGTACAGCCAGCAGCTCCAGAACTCCCCGTTCCCCCCCTCCCCCTCCCACTCCAACCTCAGAGACCACACAGACAACGGCAGCGACAGCGTCGATTCATCCACCGACTCTACATACTCAGACACGTCCATCCAGACGTCCTCTCCGCCGACCTCCCCTGGATTTGGGGACAGCCCACCTGAGGACCTCCCCTCCCCTTCTTACAGCCCCATTGCCCCCAGAGCCGGCCCCTCCAGGGTCTACACGCCCTTCATGAGGCTAATGGAGCTGTCTGCTAAGCTAGGCCTCGAGTAGCTCCACAACACTAGCACAACAACAACACAACAACAACAACAGAGTTAAAGGCTCAGTTTGTGACTTGAGTATCACCACAACACTAGCACAACAACAACGACAACAACAACAGAGTTAAAGGCTCAGTTTGTGACTTGAGTAGCACCACAACACAGCAACCCAACAATACACCTGCACACCAGCAGAGTGGTGATGTTAAAGGTATAGTCTGTGACTCTTGAAAAGCCAAGAACTAGCAAGCCCAGATCTCTGCCAAGGCAGTATGATGCAATACACATTCTCAATGGTGCTTTTGGACCACCACCAACATATTTTTATTCCTATTTTTATTGTATTCCTTGACCTACCCATGTTGTTTGAAATTGTCATCAAAATCTGAGCAGAACTTTTTGAGTTACTGTATTTTGCACACAAACAGACACATAAACACTAGTAAAAACATAACTTTCTGGCGGAAGATAAGAAAGTTGTGTATAATAGAATTCAGAAAGTCACAGCCAGTCAAATTACACCACCTCTCTATGCCCCTGATGCAATGTGATGATTGGCTGGGATTATTTACCACTCAGCCAATCAGGTCTATGCTTGTTACTCATTGCCATAATGAAGGCTATATGAACTTCAGTTTATTGTAAACAGAAATAAGAGAAAGTTACAGAATTGCAAGGGACAGATTCACTCATTTTGACTATTACATAATGGACTTCATATTTAATTAGACCATATGGTCAATGGTCCATGAATACATATGGTATGAGGACAAATAGAGGCCCTGATTTGAAACAATAATATTAATAAACAGTAAATATCTTGTGTGACGTTTATAAAAGAAGAACCTGTTTGGGGCAAGGAACACAGAGTCTGAACCATACTGTGTATTAACCTGTAAATAGTCAATTGCTAAATGCATAACTTATTTTTCTGCCTGCACATTCTGTTGTTACTTTGTTTACAAATGAAGGAATTATATGATTTAAAAAGTTCAGTAAACATTGTACAGCTTTGTATTTATATAGGCTGTTCATGTTCTGATTCTGATTCTAGTCTTTACTTTTGCCGAAAACCATTGTTAAAAATGTCAATAAACCACACCATTTTGTATACCTCAATGTTTTGAATATTTATACAGTATACAATATTTAAATACTATTTCTGTTTTTGTTAACATATGGCAGGTGATTATAAAGGCTACATAAACTCTGACAAGGGAACATCTTTCCCACCACCTACTGTATGTGCCAACAGTGCAGAAGTTTGGTCTTGTTTCTCTCTATAATTTGATGACAAAACTCAAACTCCCAGGATTTGAACCTTACGGGACACCATACAGTGGCTTTCTACTACAGTCTAAACTAAACTCCTACAGTAGGACTGTGATGTTTTTAGTTTTTTTTTTTTAGTTTATTAGGATCCCCATTAGCTGGGCACAGACCCAGCTATTCTTCCTGGGGTCCAGCAATAAAATCATATACAGTTAAACAACAACAAAACAAAAAAAAAATTATATATATATATACAATTCAATACATTTAAGCAACCCTCAATTAAAAGAAAGAAAAGAAAAAAAGGGAGCCTTTACCCTTTACCTGATGAATAAAACAGAAGCATGAAGTTCATTGTAACTGTTTTCCATTGGGAGCAGCAAGGCGTGTGAACATTGAAGAAGACATTTGGACAGGGGTTATAAAGATTATTCTAACAAAGTTATGAACTTATGTAAACTTTTTTTGTCAGTCATGCTGTTTGGTCTCATCCTTAGACTATCTGACCATAACATGGATCTGGAGTAGGATTGAATGGATCTGGAGTAGGATTGAGGATTGAATAGCATTGAAATCCCAGTGGAAGTGCAGCATATACTGTACATCAATAGGCTATATTAGGTTAAGGCAGTGGTTCTCAAAGTGTGGTCCGGGGACCACTAGTGGTCCACAAGCAAGCTCAAGTGGTCCGTGAAAGGATTTCCAAAAAATTATGTTAATTTAGTCTGCTTCTCACTAAAATTATTTTAAAGCCAAAGACGAGTGGTTCAATGAATACTATGAAGGAGGCCTGTAATTTACATTAAAAACTTCGAGCTATCTGAATTTCAAGTGCCCATGAATGGCAATTTAGAAATGCCTATTGATTTGGTCAAAGGGTATGGGGTAGCAGCATGCAACTTAATGAGGGGCCGCGAGGGTAGGCCTAGGTGGTCCCTGAAAAATATTTTTTGGGCAAAGTGGTCCTTGGTCTGAAAAAGTTTGAGAAACACTGGGTTAAGGCATAAAGTTAAGTTGGTTAGTAGGCTAAAGCATAAAGTTAGCAATGGGAAGTGCCTGAGACACAAGGGAGTGGTCAGTGGGTCCATGGAACCTGGTTCATTCATTCACTAGGCAGACCTGTTTTTTTGTAATGTAGAATGTATGACCAGGCCCCCAGCTAAAACAAGGTACAAGATGACACACATCACCACCCTCAGTACTTGGTACAGCTGGTAAAGTTGATTGCCTTTTGGTCTGGAACAGCGGTCTGTACAAAAAGAACAAGGGAAAGGGATTAGCATAATTTCCAAAAAGAACACCATCCAGAAGTGTCATGATTTATTACAAAAAGTTATCTAATTACATTTCAGTCTCTAGATATTTATTTCAAACCCCTAGGCTCAAAGAGAACTTTAAGTGGCAAAACCTACGTAGACTGAACGAGACACGAGACATGAGTTATTGAGACAACAATAAAAGGAATCTACAAAAATCCATAGTACCTATTATTCCCCTCATTTCAGCTGTCGTATATCCAACAAATTCAATGTTATTCACAGGACTTTAAGTAAACTAAGTACATTTTCCAGTTAGAAGACTATTGAGTGTAAGGTTAGAGATGAGTGTAAGCATGTACAGTATCTAATAAAATTGTGAGTCAACAAACCTTCATCCCTATCCCTAACTATGACGAGCGTGTAGTTGCTGTTCTGATACTGCGCTTCTGCAGTGATGCTGTTGTAGAACAGCCAGCTGCAGAAGTAGCCATCCGTGTCCTCCACTTGCAGCAGAGACAGCTGGAAGGTGAATGTGCAGCAGTCGCCAGGAGACTGTGTGACTGAGACCCTGCCCTCGAAGTCTAGATGCAGCGTTATCAGGCCGTTTGCCATAGGTCTGTCCTGATAAACCACCTTTTCAGCCTTTTTGAATTTGCGCCATAAAGACAGGCCTTGGAACTCTGATGTCTTGTGGCCTAAGGAGGAGCAGGAGATCTCTGCAGAGGAGTTCACATGCTTGAGGGACACCACACGAGGGCTTTGATGCACCTGGTAGGATAGGCCTAAAACAAGCAAACAAATAAAGCAGTATCCAGCCAATTAAACCCTTTCATGGATTGACACTAAGAGAACGTAGATTATATAGTATTTGTCTAGTTAGCTAGCTTTTAGTCTATAATTAGACTTAATCCATGTGTGAGACTTCAGGCCCTATTTTGACGATGCAATGTCAAATGATGTTTGCCGATGGCACATATTGTTTTGGGGGCGTGCCGGCGGCATTTTGCCATTTTCACAGCGCAGAAAATGAACTTCGCAAGGGGGAAGGGGAGGAACCCCCCTTTATGCAGAGCCAGGCTCCGTTACAATGAAGTGAATGAGAGATGTGTGGGATATTGCCAATAAATTGGTCATGACGTCTTTTTGGTGTCATTGAGGATTTTTTGGATGTATTTCTCATATTGTGCAACTGCCTATCATCATTTCAAGCCTAGTAATGTAAGTTGTTACAGTTCGTTTTTGTAGCAGATGAAGTTTTAAGGAGAGTACCGGAGTGAATTCAAACATAGCCCTGTTGAAAGAGCTAGCTAAATGTGCTAGTTAGCGAGTGGAACAAAATAATTTGGTACAGCACAGACCGAACGCAGAAGCGAACAGGCACTCAATGGGACCTGACTGTTGGAAACCGAAAGTAAGATCTGAGGTTACATTGACTCAATGTAAAGTGTTTCGCGTTCGCGTTAGGTCTGTGCTGTTCGAAAATCTTTCATTTCATGCGAAATACATTGCTGTTAGAAGGCTCGTGCAGCAGGGCTATGCTTAAACTTACTCCGGTATATTGCTTTAAGTCAGGTTGGGCAGCTGCATTTTGCTACAAGTTGTTAGCGAGTTAATGCTAGCAATCTAGCTAATGTAACATTTTTAAATTGAGAAGTGGTGTTTCATTGAATGAGTTGAATGAAGTGGTGTTTCGTATCTATGTTACTTATAAATTCTGGAATAAATCCAGAATAGTGGGAGAACACTTGTAGAATAACCATGTACTGTATATACTGTAGCTCAACGTCATTGCTGTATGTCACTGCCCAGGTTGCTGAAAGCACGTCATCATCAGTAATTCCTATGCAGTACTTACTAGTCAGGAATTCTTCCACTATTCTGGGTTTATTCAGACAGTATACTAGTGGGTTATACATGTTCTATTTTGGTAGGTACTAATACTTAGTAAGTAGAGATGAAGGCTTATTAGGGCATTATTAAGATTATATCAAGAATAAAGGCCTAATTAGTCATGAACAAGACATTTGTGAATACACACTTAACAAATGATTAATGTTGCCTAACACATGCCTTACCAGTCACTAATACAGGCATTAATTAGGTATGTTTTAGTGGCTAATATGTGAATCTTAAAATAAAGTGTTACTCAAAATTTCAAACAGAGCTCGCAAATTGAGCTTTCTGTTTAGCAGAACTTGAGTACAGATTGGCTACAACTGTTAGTGGTTTCAAAAGTTGTGCTGACAGAATTACTGCCTCCGCCAAGGAAGTTATGTTTATGCTGGCGTGTGTCTATGTGTGCGTCCGTGTGTCTGCCTGTGTACAAGATAACTCAAAAAACTGCACAAATTTGGATTTCATGTTTGGACAACTTGTGTATTGGGACAAATAAGAACTGACTCGATTTTGGTGGCCATCAACACCATCTGTGACTACATTGTCTTGATGGAGGTCTGCACTCTCTGAGTGCTTTTCTAGTTATTAGTGTTTTAGCATACAGAAAAAAAATGTACTGAGATTACAACGAAAAGGCCATATCGTGGTAGATTTGAAGCAAAGGGGAGTGTGTGAAGATTGTGTGCCTAGGATATGAGTGCATGTGTGAAAAAAAGTTGAGTAGACCTATCTCACAAGCTAAAAAAGTTGGGTACCCTTGCCCTAAGACCACATGCACAAATATGAAAGTACGTTTCCTTGCACAAGCACAATTTTACAAACAGTTTTATACAGCTACAAAACTCCTACTTTTATACATCTTTTCATGGGTATCAAATATTATTGTAAGGCATTGATTTGATTCCATGTCAACTTTCTCATTCTATCATGGAAAACTTCAAATGCCCCTGAACATGCAGGCTTAATTTATTTGATATTCAAAAGTCATATGGATGAGTGGATTCACCACAGATAGACCAAAATGATTAACTTGGTAGGATCATTGTAACACAAAATGGTTAACTTGGTAGGATCATTGTAAGAAACTTGACCATAGGGCTACAATAGGCTAAGTTACAACTAACAACCACAGTTTCCTGAATATGATACAGCCTCCAGTTCAGCTGATTTATCGTTACCTTGTGAAGCTGTCGATCTGCTGGTACAGAACACAACCAAAGCGCTGAGGAAACCAACACACATTCTGTGTCTTGACTTTCTGTAACGTTGTGTGTCTCGTCTTTTTATGCTGTGATGCCTTTCTGACATGATTAAAGTCCAGAATTTTACAGGAAGTGTGTGTGTGGTTTCAGCATGTTCTACTTATAAGCCTGAAGCGGATGGTACGCACAATATGCACATTTTGTCAGGGGTGGTCCTAACCCTGTCTCTGCCCTGGGCAAACATCTTATCTGCCACAGCCCCCCCCCCCCCCCCCAAAAAAAAGAAAAAAAGAATAAAAATGGTGCAGTGTGCCTCATCATACTATCATGGCCACAACAAGAGGATAAAGTTACATAGCCATTGCTGCTAATTTCCATTTTTCTCTTTTTGGTTTCTCACTTATGTTATTAGTTACTCTACTATATGCATGTCTAGCTGCTACAGGAAAGGAAAAGATCTGAACCCTTAGCCTCTCCCCCTTTCCCTTCTTGTGTGTGATACTTCAGCACTGAAGTCTAATAGCAGGCAAAGCTTAAGGGATTTGGGGTGCTCACATTCTGCAAATGGATGATAGAAAACTGTTCTGTTCAAATTATAGGTCTATATCATAATGTGTCGTGACTGTTTTGATAAGTTGAATTGTCTTGGTTATTAGATGTAACTCTAGCTAACTAACACTAGATAAAGATATTTCCCTGGCCAAAATGTGGGCGATCTTTTCACTGAAATTGAACCCCCTTATTCTCGAGCAAGTACATTACAAGTGGTACCAGTGAATTTGTCTGGTTGTCTTGTTTAATTTGATACAAAATACATTGTAGGAGCTTATATACCAATACCAAAGCTTCCAAAAGACAATGAAGCAATACTGCATCACCCGCTTTTATATTTCTGCGCTCGCGTTTGCAAAAAAAAAAAAAAAATCTCCTGAGTGCCCGCAATGCCGACAGGCAAAAGTGTGTGAACATTGCAGAAGAAAAAAAAAACCCTGCAACCTCAGAAGGTCTGAAAAGGCAACATGCTTTAAGCAGCAACTGTGTCTGTCACAGTGTTAAACCACAGAGAAGTCCTGCAAACATTAAGGAGGTGCTGCATCACTTAGAGCACATGCTTAGAATACAGATTGCAAGCAAAGCTCCCCTGAAAATGATTTTCCTGATTCTAGACTTTAGATTCTAGACCTGATTCATTAAGAGAGAGTCAGGGAAATACATGACCATAAGGCCATCTATGCACTCACACACACACACACACACACACACATACACACACACACACACACACACACACACACACACACACACACACACACACACACACACACACACATTGTCAATCACAATATCTAATAACATTGTCATATTTTACAAAAAAAAAAAAATAATAATTGTGGATGTATTGTGACACTGTCACATTCATGTATGTGTTAAAATGAAAATGTTTATTGCTGCACCCAAAACAGGTTGAGCGCTTTTCTGTTTAATGAATGGTGTTGCATTTTTGTGTGTAAAGATATGTAGGCTACTGTCCACTGTGTAGTAAGGCAGGCATGGACTGGCCATAGGGCATACAGGGAAATGCCCGGTGGGCCGACGGTCATTTTTGGGCCGGGGCTGTCATTTACTCATAATTTTCATGAAGGATATTATGCTAGTGTGATTAAATTTCTCATATTCATGCAATATGTCCTACTTACAGTGTTATTTTAGCTAGCCACAACGTTGTGATTATTGAATAAAATTATAGTGGGCTACCATGGCCGGAAATGCCCGGCCCATTTTTTGGTCCCAGTCCGGCCCTGTAGTAAGGTATGAATGAGGAGCCAGCAGCCAGACCCTGTCTCAACTGAATAGCGAAGCAGGTGTGGGCTTGGTTGGTACCTGGATGGGAGACCTCTGGGGAAAATAAGGTAGCTGCTGGAAGTGTTGGTGGGCGGCCAGTAGGTCGCTCTCTTCCCTCTGGACCTAGGATCAATCCCAATGCCCCAGTGCAGTGATGAGGACACTGTGCTGTAGGACAGAGCATCTTTCTGATGAGACGTTAAACCGAGGTCGTGACTCACAGTGGTCATAAAAGATCCCATGACACTTGTTGCAAAGAGTAGGGGGTTTCCCAGTGTCCTGGCTAAAGTCCCAACCTGGCTCATTCAATCTGGCCCCCTAATCATCCTCCCACTGTAATTGGCTCATTCATCCCTTCCCTCACTCTCCACCTCTAGCTGGTGTGTAGTGAGCATTCTGGCGCATAATGGCTGCCGTGCATCACCCAGGTGGGTGCTACACATTGGTGGTGGTTAGTGGTTAGTGTGAGCGCTTTGAGTACCTAAGGGTAGAAAAGCGCTATAGAAATATAATCAATTATTATTATGAGGAGTATTTGTATGATGTTTGAATGTGTGGAGCCAGTGTCAGTTCTGCAGTCACAAATAATGTTAAAATATACAGATCTGTGGATTATGCAGCTCCTATAATACTACTATAATAAGTGCCTGCTTCAGCGGGGAGGCGAGAATGAGTCTTCTGCACAAAACCACACTGACCATCTTCTCATATAAATAAGCTTGAACTTGTATGTGTGCATGATTTCCTTTAGTTTCTCACATTTAGTTTCCTTCTGGAGGACTGAGAGGAAGGCAGTATAGTGTTTCCCACAGAATTTTCTGATACTATGGGGGGCTCACCGTTTCGACCCCCCCAAAAAAAAAAAATCTACGGCTGCAGCTACTGAACATTCCTGGAATTGAGTAGTCGATTTTTTTTTTTCATCAATTTATGAAGTAATCAATTAAAACTTTGTGTTTTTAAACAAATCAATGTTATACGAAAGGTCTCAGTGGCCCAGCCATTGGCTATTATTCCTGACAAAAAAGTCTCTCTGTCTCTCTCTCTAAACTCTTTTAGCTTATTCCAAAACTTTAGAACTTTGTAATCATCACTCTAAATATTTGGCTTACTGGCATCTAAACTCATTAAGTCATATTTGTAACATTAGGCAATGTTACATCAGTGCAAAATCATTGTAGCATTAGGCCATACACATGGCACAACATCAACTTATTGTTAGCTTATCCCATCAATAAAATTAAACTTTACAAATAAAGGCTATTTGTTCTTAGTTTTAGCTTTTAAAAGTCAAAACGATTACAGGCCTATCAACAGGAAAAAAATCACCAAGCCTAGGAATACAGAATAAGCCCAAATGCATTCAGAGTAGCCTACATGCAAGACGGAGACACAGAGGAAGGGAGGGAGCCAAGCGCACTTGAGAGAGGAGTAAGTGACTGTCTGTGCGTTTGCTGTCTTAATTGTAAACATCATCATCATTAGACTATGTAGGCCTCAAATTGTAAATACTGTAACTAACGCATGGTTAGCGATCGTAAATCAGCTAAATCAGCTAGAGTAGCCTAGACTTTCAGGCAACTTCTCGCTTGGTAAACTGTCTAAACAGGCGGCTACTTTCTGCATAGGTAGAGCAGTAGTTATGGGTAGGCTGCATTCCTACACATTGTTCTCTTTACCTAATATTATATCAAAGATCGTTTTAAGGTATCTCTGATTAAATGTTCCCACGCTAACTGCCTTTTATGCCCGCCAAGCTTGTTTCTGACATCGTCAAAGAAATAACGCAGTTTATAGGCTCTAGGTGGAACGCTATTTCACTGACATCGGATTTACTCATGACAACGGACATTTGATAAATAGATATTTCTTACAGTCTTCAACTGACAATAACACCCACTCATAGGCGACATCTTTGTCATTTTGTCACTAATTTATGGCTAACCTACTTCAGTCTTCGGAGCAGCACAGGTGCGCATCAGACTCAACTTTCAACGTGTGTGTCAGTGTACGAAATATGTAGGCTTGTCTTGAATGTCTTTTTATACAGCTTAAATGTAAAACCACTTGGCACATGGTGACACAACATTTTGTCTGACTGAATACAGTGGATATGGTTGAATTGGCCACAAAAATCACTTTACGACTTTTATTTGGCAACAATCCAGTCTAGACATGAAAATCTATATGACAAGATGTGTACCCAAGCAGGAGACTCCACACTTCCAAATCATAAGGCAGAGTGACAGAAAGAGCTAATATCAGGCAAGGGACGTTATTTTATTCTGACTGACAGGATTTACTATAGCAACTGGTCAATATCAAAACGTTGAATGATAATTACTGTAATGTTTTCATTTTGACATTCTACTGGTTGTCGAAATCTCTTCACTCTGTTACACTCCTTGGATGAAGTTGGATGGATGGATGGATAGATACAAGGACGTACGTTTGCATATGGACCATAGTGATATGTCACGACCAATATTTTGGGAAGACAAAATAGTCCCTAGCTGGTGAGGTAAGAAAAAAAGGCATGATGAATAGTTTTTTTTGTGTGAAGGGAGCAGCATTGTAAAAACTGGCCAAAAAGGGCGATTGGTTAGATTATAATAAATAAGTTGTCGTAAGTAAGTACAGTAAGTAAACAGGTGATTTGTAGAGTGGATTTGTTTTACCTTAAGTTCATGGAGGAGGTGTTTTCACATACTGTAAACATTGCAGGTTCAATGCTCTCCAAAGATAGCCTGGCAGCGCCATCCTGCGTACTTACGTTAAAATTAGTGCTGTCAAACGATTAAAATAATTAATCTGATTAATACACTGTCTGTAACTCATTTCCTCCAGTAGAATTTGGATGCAAGGGTATGTTGGATCCTTATTTTGCCCTGTAAAGGCCCTGGTACTAAATAGTTGGCTTTGTTCTTCTCAAATAGAGCAATTTACACCTGTCCCCTACCCCCAAGGGTTCCCCAAATATGTTGTTGGACAGTCAGAAGCTATCTTTGCATAGTTTGACTTGATAGCCAAGCCATTTTCTATCTGAAATTGAACATAAAAACCATAAAAGTGGAACCACATCCATCAGGATTAATCTGAGTTAATTTTTTTAATCTGAGTTAAATTTTTTGGATTAATCACGTGATTAATCAGTTAATTTTGACAGCACTAGTTAAAATGAATTTTACCTCCGTACGAGTCTGGAATAGAGCGCCTACCTCGGTTCGCTCACGGTTTAGCCAATCAGCACACAGTTTAGAGCGATGTCTCTTAACTTGCCTGAACACGTTCTGTTCCCCCCCTACTTTCAAATTACCTTTACAAAATTGGTACATGACATTAACATTCATGATCTTGAGGACTTATTGCCGCTACAATGTCAAAATAAATTGGATTAGTAGCGATCTGTTACTGCTGAATGCGGAAGTAGGCAGGTGAGAGGATACGTCATATCAACGAAACGTTTCCATTGCGTTGTTCCAGGCTGTGACGGAGTCAACAGTCGGCTTATTAGTCAGGCTACTCAAAAGATGGGTGGGCAGAACTATCCTATATATGTTGGCATATGTGTGGCCTTGTAGAGAGTGGAGTTGCGCTATCTTAGTGTACAGTAATATCACAAATAAGCTAAACGACTCTTCCTTATGTAAGGTCAGTTTCAGTTCAAAGTTCATAACCATGACAGGGTAGCTGCGGGTTTGTAAAAGTTTGTAAAAGGTAGTAAATGAAATGAGGTCAAATACTTGTTTGCATTTATTATTTTGCTTTGCAAGTATAGAACCTGAGTGATATAAATAATGTCATAGGCCTACCTCGTGCGCTCAATCAATCTGGGTAGGCTACCCGGCTGGTAGCCTAGACTCTAGACGTACCCCTAGTGGTAGCAAATTTGAATTTGCACAGAGGTACGCTAGAGACTCCGTTTTAGCCTCCTCTGGAGCGGATAACAATCACAGCGCGGTATGTACAGAATCGTAAGGCGGGCTTTGTCGTGGCGACAGCCGCCAACCAGGCGGATCGTCTTGGCTTTAGTTTTGGACGAATGCACTTGTCATTTCTTTGAAAGTGAACAAGAAAGTGCACTGAAGTTTTCGTTCTGAAAAGAGTCTTCTTTACCGACGGGCTCGGAAAAGTTTGATATACCAGCTGGTACACTGGCCGGAACGCTGTACGTGGAGAGGCAGTTTGAACAACACAATCCCCGCCCTCCATTGAGTACAGTCTATCAGTGGTCTTCAGACTATACATTCTTATGATATAGTCTGACGTGTCAGGCTACCCGGCTGGTTTTCTGCCAGATCTCTTCGCAGGTTCACTATTAGTTTATTTCAGATAAAAGAACATTAACAAATGCTATGAAACAAGACTCTGATGATGTACAGGTATAGATTCAATATGAGCACAGGAAGCGCATGACCTACAAATCCAGATTGGTTGTTTGCAGCTTAACCTTTTAAATATAGCAAAATAGCACATCAGTAATGATTTTTTTTAAAGTGTTTCAAACATACAGTGCTTTTGAGTATTTCAAAGAAATGTGAAAGGCCCACTAAAGCTATAGCCAGCACGCACCTGCCTGTGCGCTGACTTGCGCATGGGACACATTAGATCCTATCCAGGCTCCTGTAATTTAGGTTATATACTTCTACTGTAACCAGAAAGAATCATCTTGGGTTTTCAAACTTTGGCGGCATAGCCTAATATTGACAAACTGGAAAAGCACTGAGAGAGTGCAGACCTCCACCAAGGCAATGTGGACAAAGACACAATATAAATTCCAGATTGTGTTCTGGATCACTGATCGTACAAAAATTGTCGGAATAGTAAATTGTAGTCAATTCAGCACCAGGATTCCTGTATATGCCCTCCCCTCTTCTTGCAGCTTCTCACACCTCATCACCCTGTAGTCACTGCCGTACACGTACACACACACACACACACACACCTTACAGGCGGTATTCATGCATTCAGCTTACCTGGCCTGCTCTATTTATTTACAGGGATTGCAATTCTTGGTCTGTACTAGATTTATGTACTTATATTTCTTATAGGACTGCCATGCACACAGCACTTTAGTCATCTCTGCTGCATTTCCTTGACTGCTGTATTTACTGTGTGTATTTGTATTAACTGTTATGTATACAGCATACATCATCTTACAGAACTGCCATGTACATTGCACATAGAACTTTGTGAAACCTCCAACTGCATTTTTCTACCTGCTGTATTCACTGTGTATAATTGAATGTATACTTTTCTCCTTTTTCGTAAATCTCTGTACAATATGTCTAGCCAAGGTGAAGCTGCAAACAAGTAGCTGTAAACAAGTAATTTGTAGAGTGCATTTTTCCACACCGTCAGTCCATGGTGAAGGTGACTTAATTGTAAACATTGTATGTTCAGTGCTCTCCAGAGATGGACAGGCAGAACTATCCTACAGGTCAGCCACTCAGCTGTAGCTCTTCCAACAAAGGGATATGCTGGCATACATTGTGTCTGGCCTTAGAGAGAGTGAAGTTGACCCATCTTAGTGTACAGTAAAATCACAAATAAACTTCCTTATAGCTGTTGTAAGCTCAGTTTCAGTTCAGAGTTCACAACCAATGAGCACCACTTGCACTGATCACGTTCAAACAGATCAGCTGACCTGAATCACCGAATATGCATTAGGAGTTTGCTCAGCCAAAAGGAGGTGTTGCATATGTACACACCAGACCTGACAACAAAGCACGCGTCAAATTGAGATAATTTTAAGTTATATGGTAGACAGGCAATTGAAACATCTATTAAATTGAATAGGATAGTCTACTTTCGACCAAGAATGGGTGTAAAATGGACGTCAATACTGACAAAACAATTTGAGAAAAGTCTTTTTGCTTCAAGTTCAGTCTTCAGCTTCATACTACTGATACCGGAGAGGTTGTTAAAGGTGGAGTTTGAGTGTCCTTGCAATAAGAAATGTAATGCACCTTATTCTGTGGGACTTTTCGTCGCCCCGGCCTTCATTGCTTTTCATTGCTTTCATTGCTTTTTCATTCATGCTGCTTAATCAGAATGCCTTTGAGGCTAGAACCTACGTCAATAAAATGATCTCCTGTGTCATCCCACCAATGGTCTGGTTGGAACTTCTGTTCTTCGATGGGAACTACTTTGTGTGTGGACTGACAACCTGGGTGGGAAGGTTTGCTAATATTGATCATACACAAAAGCAAAAGTGCTGTAAACCCAATGGAACAGACGTGGAGAACAGTGAAGAGGAAATGCATAAGTCGAAGATATACTACATTTGGTCTCAGGTGAGGATGTGTGTTGTGGTCACATTGTAAATACGGCTCTGTCTCATTTGCTCATATCATTTTATTCAGTTTGCCCTAAGTCCACTAAATATATGTAATAACACAGCATAATATAGTAACCTGACAAAATATAATTTTGTAATAATGTACGCATCTTGTAATAAAGTTTATGAACGGTCCGTGTAACTCTTTGCAGTGCTTTGATCCATTTTTAGAATTAACATGGAAAAGATGAAAATCGTGTTCAAAACTTCAATTCTTCATTTATCAGACAACTCAGATAATAGGTAATTGATGCTGTTTGTGTATTTCGTTGTTGTTTGTCGGTTGCTTTTCAAAGAATGGATAGTTGAATTTGATACCAAAGTGAAAATGAGTCAATATTTCAATATTCCATTTCTGCGCCGTGGTTGGACTGAACCATGCGCGCTGAGGGATGTCTTGGTTCAGGTAGGCTATAAATGAGATGGATGGACTCGAGACATAACTTTACAGACCTGACAGAACAACTGGCCCACCATCAGGTTTACCTGCAAACTTTCTAATACAGAAACCTATGAAGTTGTTGCATGATTTAAAGGGGAAGTTTGGTTTTTAACATGTTTAGCCCCTTTTCTGGAGTGTCTAGGATGAAATAGAATCATCAAAACCAAACTTTTGACAACTGCTCCTGTCTCTGATATTTGGCTCATTTAGAATCCTCCCTTTTCTGCTTCAGAATAGCTTGCTTTGTGCATGTCCGATAATGGCCTTAAAAGAACCTTAAAACTTTGTTTTAAAACATGTGCAGCTTGCCAAGTGGTTAGTGGAGTTTGTTGATGTTCCACAAAAATTATCATAGCGAAATACAGTTCCTATCCAGCTTTATTTGTGTTCTTGTTGTGCTAGTTGGTATTGCTACGCCGAAAAAATAGTTCCAGAATGTTCAAAATACCATATAAAACGAGACAGAAACTGTACTTTGCTACTATAATTGTTCCGGAACATCAATGGACACCACTAAATACTTGGTGAGCAGCACAAGTTTTAAAATAAAGGTTTAAGGTTGTTTATAGGACATTATCGGACATGCACAAAGAAAGCCATTCTGAAGCAGAAAAGGGGGGATTCTAAATGAGCCAAATATCAGAGACAGGAGCAATCATCAAAATGTTGGTGTTGATTATTTTATTTCATCCTAGACACTCCAGAAAAGGGGCTAAACATGTTAAAAACCAAACTTCCCCTTTAATATTTTCATGTTTTACCGTGGCCTATTGGAACACCTCCTCCGGCACCGCCCTTACGCACAATCAATCAGTGAAGAAACGTGATGCCGAGTGTTGCCTATGCCACCTTGGATATATTTGGGGACGATATAGTAATAAAATCTTGTAGATCAGGGGTCTCCAACAGGTAGTTCAGGAGCTGCTCGCCACATGAGTATAGCTCAAAGAGTCACAGGAAATGTAGGCTAAATGAATTTCATAACAGCCTTATCACAAAGTCTTGATATATTTACTGCTTTAATGCTCTCTGATTACAAGTTATGTTGGTAGAGTGCTTTACATAAACAATGTGAAAAGAGTAAGTTCGTGAATGACCTCTAGGCTACTTCAAAAGTAAAGCAGACATCAGCTGAACCGAAACCTCGCATATGGTAACAGCGCAACTGTACTACACGGTAACCCCCGACCAGGTGGCGAGAAGCTCGAGCTACCTGTTGGTGACCCCTCGTCTAAACAAAATTCTTATGTCGTGACGAAATATAGCCTAGGTGGCATAGGCAACACTCGGCATCACAGTTTCTTTACTGATTGATTGTGCAAAGAGCGAAGTGTTCCAACTTGGCAACGGTGAACATAAATCAAAACAACTTCATAGGCTTCTGTATTAGAAAGTTTGCAGGTTAGCATGCAGGTGGGCCAGTAGTTCTGTCAGGTCTGTACGTCTCGGGCTGACTTGATAAGTCTATCCATCTCATTTATAGCCAAGGCCCAAAAGACAACTGGCGCTATCTGAACCAAGACATCCCTTGCGCGCTTGGTTCTGTCCAACCACGGCGAGGAAATAGAAAATTGAAATACTGACTCATTTTTACTTTGGTGTCAAATTCAACTATCACTCCCTCAAAAGCAACCAGCAAACAACAATGAAATACACAAAAAGCACCAATTACCTATTATCTGAGGTGTCTGGAAAATGGAAAATTGAAGTTTTGGACCCAATTTTTATCTTTTTCATGTGAATTCTAAAAATGGATCAAAGCACTGCAAAGCGTTACACGGACCATGAACACAATATGTAAAGAATTTCCTAACAACATGTAATCAACGTAATATGTAATAGTGTGTTGTAAGATGTGGGGAATTTATTATCATGTTCATGCAACTGCGGGCAATTATTACAAAATGCATAAAACATTATGGAATGGTGTGAAAATGTATACATATTGTCAGGTACAAACATACATATATTACTAATGCTGTGTTATTACATAATGAGTGTGTCAACTCAAATGTCATGGGCTAATTCTCATGTGTCCTGTCTGTCCCTCGCTCTCAGCTCATAGGCATGGCTCTCCTCATCCTCTTTTTTATGGCACTGGTAGCACACGTGATCAGACAGTACCTGAAAGATCCTATGGCTCTTAAAGGAACTATTGTGATTGAACAGTACTGCCATAAAGAGCAACAAACCCAAGACTCCAAGAGACAGAGTCTCACAGGAAATGCAGGCAGAGAGGAAACTAATGTGATTAAACAGTTCTGCTGTAAAGATTTACTAACCAAGGAGTCCGAGAAAAAGACTCCAGGGTCCAAGACAGCCACTTCTGGCACAGAGACTGAGCCCATGAGAACTGAGGGAACTATTGTGATTGAACATTGCTGCTGTAAAGAGCCACAAACCCAGGAGTCTGGAAAAGCACACAAGGCTCTTGAAGGAACTATTGTGATTGAACAGTACTGCCATAAAGAGGCACAACCCCAGGAGTCCGAGATTTTGACTCTCACAGGAACTGCAGGCACAGAGGGAACTATTGTGATTAAACCGTACTGCCATAAACAGCAACAAACCCAGGAGTCCGAGAGGCAGCAACTTCTCACAGCAAGTTTTGGCACAAAGGGAACTTTTGTGATTAAACAGTACTGCCATAAAGAGCCCCAAACCCAGGAGTCTGAGATTTTGACTCTCACAAGAACTGCTAGCACAAAGGGAACTATTGTGATTAAACAGTACTGCCGTAAAGAGCCACAAACCCAGGAGTTAGGATGATTCTAAGGGCCTGGCACTGACAGGGGGGGCAGAGAAAAAAAAAATATTAAAAATCAATATTTGAGGGGCCCAAAATAATTTTTTGTCATAGGGCACACAATTCCTAGCAGTGCCCCTTCTGGGATACACAGAGGTTGTGTGTTTTTGAGCTTCTTTTTAAAACGTTGTTGCTTATTTGCACTTTTTTTCTTCTACAGCCCAAAATACCAAACATTACTATGCCCTGTGGGATCCACAAACCTGTTCTGTGCATCCCTTTTCTGTTAAATAAATCACTTTTCTCTTTAAAGAGTCCACCATTCTTTTTGTATAATTCTGTTAATTTCTCTTATAATAAGTTGTCTTCATCATCTAGCACACTTTGTGGTTCTAGCTACCATGGCTAACATGACTGCGCATAATTCAAAGATTTTGTTCTAACACTAGCCTGGCTTACACAACCACGTTCAGAAATAAACTGTGGTCTGGCAATCATCGGGTTTACATGGACACTTCTAATCTAAATAGAAACGGAACAACTGCTTAATCAGAATAGAAATCACCCATGTAAACACCCTGATTGGAATAGAATATCTGATCTGAATAATTCTAATTGGAATGGGGTGGTTTATTTTTTTACGGTTGCCTTTGAACAATCATGTAAACGCTCGATCGGAATAGACTTTTACAGCACATGCTCACTGCTCATCTTTCAACATAATCAAACCTGTATTTCACGAAAAGCTTCTGATTACTATTTCACTGCCGCTAACCACGGAAAACACTGGGGCTAAGAGGGTTTGTGACAGCATTACCGATAACAACAGGGTTGGGTAGTCTGCTGTCAACTGCAGTTTTCTGCTCACCTCATCCAAAATTTGCCTTCTTCAGTGTGATGAGTTACCCACACCTATGTCACATGACCAATGAATTGTCTGATCAGAATATAATCATTCTGTATGTAAACACACGTTTCATTCAGAACAATTTATTCGGATAAAACAATCTGATTAGAAATTTCCATGTACAGTGTAACCGGGGCTATTCTTATGGAACAGAGCTGTACAGTCATCGTAAGCCCACCTTCTTCAGTCTGGTCGTTTCTCATTGGGTCCTGACAAAACTGAAGATGCTATCTCCGCAACTCTCCTGCAAGTTGTTTTGGACCAGGAGAAATAGACGTGCAGTAAAAGAGAGAATCGTTGGGCTATTCTGTATTTTGTGCAGATGCACCTTTGCAGACAGTTGACCAAAATATTTCCTACATCAGACTGTTAATCAGTCATAATGAATGTCTCTTTTTTTGTGATAAAGAATTTTTATTGAGCAGAAATGATAAAGATCTGAAGGATCAAAAGAAAACTATATACAACAGGGAAAGTGAGCTCATAATATCAAAACAAAAACAAGCTGTGTAAAATTACAGACAATAAAGTCAAATGTAAACTAAAAAGTAAAAATCAAAATACAGACATTTTTTCAGAGATTTCCTCTATTACAATGGTCCAAGAGGTAATGGTGTGAGGTTTGGCTTTATTTGTTCTTGCTGTGGAGCGTTCTAATAGTGCAATATTCTTAAAGTCAGAAAGCCAGTTAGAGATCATGGGGAGTTGAGGTTCAAACCAGTGTTTCAGGATGGTTTTTTGGCAGCTGTCAATCCAGCACACGGGGATCGACGCTGGACAATGTTTAGGTCTAAAGAAGAGTCATCATTCAGCAAACATAAACAAGGTGTTTTGGGGCATTCTGTGTGTGTAATGTCTGATATAGTCCGTGAAACGAAGTCCCAAAACCTTGATATTGTAGGACACTCCCAGAACATGTGAATGTATGTGCCCAACTGATCAGATGTGCAGTGTGTGCATAAGGGGCTCGGAATTCTTCCCATTTTGTGTAGTAGGTATGGTGTGGTGTATGCTCTGTGAACTAATTTAAAGAGAATTAGCTGATGTGCAGGGTTCTTGGACACTGTAGGGATGCCCTCCCATATCCATGTCCAGTCAGGGGTGGACCCATGTCTAGATAGCTCTCTGTCCCATATCAGACTAACAGAGGGTGGTTTGTAAGTATGAGCCAGTAACTCCTTGTATATAGGTGAGATGGACCTATCTAGGTTTGGGAGTAGCCATTTCAACATTGGGTGAGGAGGGATGTTTTCCCCCCAAGGAACACCATAAGCTCGAAGTGCAGATCTCAATCTGAGATATAAGAAATAAGATGACCCTGGTAATGTGTAGTTTTGTTTTAAATCCTGGAATGTTCTGAGGCCAATGAATGTCTCTTTTTTGAAACAGAGTTTCAAAACCACATTTCACACTGTAGGCTATGTTGATTGTGCAATAGAACACAAGGACAGCTGACACGACTGAGACTGTTGAGGAGACACAATTGTACACAGCAAGAGATTAGTAAATTAGTTTGATTTTCTCAAATTCAGCATCAAATTTTAATCTTTGGGCTTGTCTTGAATTCAGAGTATTACTTTCATAATATTGAGGCAGAGTTGTATGGAAAAAATATAACCTATTTCAGTATTATAAAACGTACTCAGATAATACAACAAGATATAAGCAGATTTGATATCGAAAAAGCTACATTGCAGAGAGAAAAGTATTCGGACCTGATGCCAGTTATAGGGAGAAAATGATTTGATTCGTTTCAAACAACAGTTCTGAATTAAGACCATTACAATGGCTAGCTTCCTACACAAGCGGATTCATCTGTAGCCTGACATAGCCCGACCATAATACTGCTGTTCATCCGTATTCATGGTCTGGAGGTTCTTTAACCTGACGCGATTATACTGCGGGGAGGGAGGGCATTCACTTCTGGTTTGAAATGATTGGACAGCTCGTCTAACATTCGTATTATGGGCGGGCTATGTCAGGCTAATTCATCTGTGGATATGTGATAAAATGTTTTATGTTCTTTACTTCCTTTACTTACACATTCCTGCTTGTCTTTTAGCGCCATAGCACAGGGATGGCTACACACCTTCAACCGGCAACATTTTGATAAGACTGTGTGAGGTTTTGCACCGCTTGAAATGAAAATGAATCATTATGGGGCGATGGTGCCACAGTTGGTAGAGGTGCCGTTTGGCAACCGGAGGGTTGCAGGTTCGAGCCCCACTCCGCCTGAACCTATCGAGGTGTCCTTGAGCAAGATACCTAACCCCAAATTGCTCCCGGGGAGCAGGACGGTGCCTTGCATGGTTGCCTCTGCCACCGGTGTGTGAATGGTTGAATGTGAGGTATACATTGTAAAGCGCTTTGAGTGCTCGTAGGAACAGAAAAGTGCGATATAAATACAGTCCATTTACTACACTTTTTTTTTTTTTAATTATTATTATTGCTTACTGTATGCTTGTTCACAGCATTAGAGATTTACTGTGTTATAAGCAAACATTGTCTGTCACTGAGGTAGACATTTTGGCAGAGGTTATACAAATTACTCTAACAAAGTAATGAAGTTACAAGTAGGCTATTTCCAGTGCTAAAAGCAGTGCAGTGCACACATCAGTTCTCATTGCAGGCCTGACATGTTTCTACACATGCAGACTGCAAACGCAGGAACATGTAGTCTGCTGTCAGTTAGTGGGAAGATGGTGTGAAACCTCAAACTGGTTTAAATAGCCTGCATACAGAAAAGAGCAGACGCCTCAGTCATCTGCATATGTACTTTCCTCTCTTTTCATCTCACAGTACATTGGAAAATAGAGTGACTGACAGACTGTGAGCTTAGATCCCTTCTCGAAAATCAGCTCCTGACCTGGGAAATTGATCTGCCTGGTTGAATCAATGAATGAGTGAGTAGTTGACAGTAGGACTTGAGCTAATCTGTAAATGCAGTATGGGAATAGAAACGGCTGTAAAACTGAATTAATGAGTGAATGAATGGCACTTCCATTTGCGTCTGTGTGGGACTTGTAGAGCGAGTTTGCAAGCAGAATGAGCTTCCTAATGGACCAAATAGTGCTGAGAAGACTTAGCCTGGCAGGCCATCCTATATCATTAAAATATATAGTCTAGCATCGAGAGATAAACTAAACTCAATCATGGGTGGAACAAGGCTATTATCTTTCAAAAGTTTATGGCCAATCGGAGGAATGGACAAAATGTTAACACCAATTCAAAAGGCCGTTGTGTTCGGCGAAGCTCACCCTAAACACATAGAGCGTTATGATGCGTTAGATGTCCCCAACGGCGTCATCCAATCAAATTTTCTATGGCTTACTACTAGACCGTCTTTTGGATGAGACGTTAAACCGAGGTCCTGACTCTCAGTGGTCATAAAAGATCCCATGACACTTGTCGCAAAGAGTAGGGAGTTTCCCGGTGTCCTGGCTAAAGTCCCAACCTGGCTCATTCAATCTGGCCCCCTAATCATCACCCCACCGTAATTGGCTCATTCATCCCTTCTCTCCTGTCCCTTCCCTCACTCTCCACCTCAAGCTGGTGTGTGGTGAGCGTTCTGGCGCCGACTGTGATGGCTGCCGTGCATCACCCAGGTGGGTGCTACACATTGGTGGTGGTTAGTGAGGTCCCCCTTCCACTGTAAAGCGCTTTGGATCAACTGTGTTAAAATGAGTTGTGTTAAAATGCGCTATATAAATACAATTGACTTGAATTGACTAGACGTACAGGCTGAGAAAATGTATTTGCCGCCACTGGGGTATGTCTAGATTTCTAGGCTAGAGAAGACTTCCTGGGGCCCTTGAAACTCTTCATCGTTTTACTCGAAATCATGTGACAGACTGAAAGACACAGCAAAGAGACATCCTCTCCTCCTCTCTTTCCTGTGTCAGCACAATCAGCAAAGAGACATATACGTATACTCCCCCTTAAAGTGGTCTTTCACTTGTCTGCAACTGAACTGTGGTTCCTGTGGCTAACTTCTAAGACTTGAAAGCTTCTAAGGCATGTAGATTCTATTCTTATTTGGTTCAAACAGAAAATAGAGTTTCCTTTATAGTTGATTGCTAATTCTAATGTTGAAATTTTCTTTTTTATGACCAGCATTTGTTTTCTTAGCAAATGAATGACCTCAGTTTAGGCTGAAGATAGAGGAGATAACGCTAATGAAGGTATACAGTTCATGTTGATTGGTTGAAGGCTACATCAGAATAACCAATTGGGTGGAGTGTGATGAATTTTTAGCCTATAGCATTTAACTCAGGGAATGTATGATGTATGATAATGCAAAGTATGAAAGGTAGCACTTGAACTGCAGAGATCATGATTGAAAACCAGCCGTAACAAAACCAAATTTAAGAAGAAGAGGCAATTGAAAAATCTTTATATAAACATCTATAGTCTACCATCGATTGGGAATGGGTGAAAGCAATGCACATAAGAAAAAATGGGTGTCAACCCTGAGAGATCAATTTCAGAACAGTCCTCTTGCTTCCAGTTCAGTCTTCAGCTTCATACTGCTGGGCCTGGAGAAGTTGGTGGAGGTGGAGTTTGAGTGTCCTTGCAATCCCACATGGAACGCACTTTATTGTGCCGGACTTTTCCTCATCCCAGCATTCATGGCTTTTGTATTCATGCTGCTTATTCAAAGAACCATCGGCAATAGAAAAATCATAAACAAACTGATCTCCTGCATCATCCCAGCGATGGTCTGGCTGGAGTTGCTGTTCTTCGATGGAAAGTACTTTGTGTGTGGAATGACAACGTGGATGGGGAGGTTTACTAATATTGACAAGACGCTTCATCAAAAGTGGTGTAAACCCATGAACAACGGAACAGACCTCGAAAACAGTGAAAAGGAAATGCATAATTCGAAGATATACTATATTTGGTCTCAGGTGAGGATGTGTATTGTGGTCACATTTTAGGTTATAGAAGTTATGACAGTTTGCCTAATGCCAACTCCAACTTAATGCAATAACACCAGTATGTGGTAACTTGCTGCCGAAATGTAGTGTATTTTTAGTTTGTGATGATGTACATATTTTGTAAAAATGTACAGATTTCGTTACAGTCGCTGCATTTTGTAATAAAGTGTATGACCGCAATATGTAAAGAATTTCCCATCTATAGTGTAATAACTATAATATCTAGTATATTGCAAACTCATTGTGTAACTTCAGATGCAGCAATTATTACAAAATGCATAAATTATAACATAATGGAGTGAAAATTACATATGGTTATCACCCGGTGGAATGGAATACTGTTTTCTGATTGGCTGTCAAGGTGTCCGTTATTTCTAGATAACAGGACACCTGAGGCATTGTTGGGTTAAAAAAGTTTCACCAGCATTCTATGTCAAAGCTCTTTAGAATGCAGCCTTGCGGATCTTCTTTCATATGAAAATAGTACCCCAACCGAACAGGATAACTTCTTTCTAAACGGAGCCACGTATTTCTTTTATGAAACACTTGCTTACCATCTATACGTTTTAGTTGCAACCGGGTGATAAGCGGGATGACGGCCTTCGAGGTGTCCCGATATAAGAAAAATATGGGCTTCGCCGTCGGGCTGTTCTTCGCCTTCGTGTCGTCCATTATTTTGCTGATATCGGGACACCTTGGCGGCCGTTATCCCGTACTTACTATAATGCTGCGTTATTGCATTATAAGTTGGGTCAACTAAAATGTCCTGGGCTAACTGTACGTTCACACCAAGGGCTACTAGAGCACACGTCTTTAGTAGCTCTTGGTGTTAACGTCCAGTAATTCTCATTGTGTGTCCCATGTCAGATCATAGGCATGGCTCTTCTCCTCCTCCTGTTTGTGGGACTGGTAGTGCATGTGATCAGACAGTACTGTAAAGACCCAAACGCCCAGGAGGCCGAGGGACAGGCTCTCACACAAACTGATGGCATAGAGACTGGGACCTCAGGAACTAATGACATAGACACTGGGACCACAACAACTGATGGCAGAGAGACGGGAACCCCGGGAACTGATGACAGAGAGACTGGGACCGGAACCATATGGAACTGCTGGAACTGGAAGTCATTTA
>JAODXP020003237.1:0-32579 GCA_027497455.2 Sardinella longiceps
TGCTACTGAAGATATGCATCAATAGGGCCTCCAACACAAGTGAATTATAACTACCACTGGCCTACTTGCTACTGAAAATATGCATCAATAGGGCCTCCAACACAAGTGAATTATAACTACCACTGGCCTACTTGCTACTGAAGATATGCATCAATAGGGCCTCCAACACAAGTGAATTATAACTACCACTGGCCTACTTGCTACTGAAGATATGCATCAATAGGGCCTCCAACACAAGTGAATTATAACTACCACTGGCCTACTTGCTACTGAAGATATGCATCAATAGGGCCTCCAACACAAGTGAATTATAACTACCACTGGCCTACTTGCTACTGAAGATATGCATCAATAGGGCCTCCAACACAAGTGAATTATAACTACCACTGGCCTACTTGCTACTGAAGATATGCATCAATAGGGCCTCCAACACAAGTGAATTATAACTACCACTGGCCTACTTGCTACTGAAAATATGCATCAATAGGGCCTCCAACACAAGTGAATTATAACTACCACTGGCCTACTTGCTACTGAAGATATGCATCAATAGGGCCTCCAACACAAGTGAATTATAACTACCACTGGCCTACTTGCTACTGAAGATATGCATCAATAGGGCCTCCAACACAAGTGAATTATAACTACCACTGGCCTACTTGCTACTGAAGATATGCATCAATAGGGCCTCCAACACAAGTGAATTATAACTACCACTGGCCTACTTGCTACTGAAGATAAAGGACCGTGTAGGTAGAGTATTCGTTTTTTTTTAGGGCCACTGTAAAGAAACAAGAATAGGTGAGATGTGATGGTTTTCAGTGCTAGTGAATTGTATTGTGCATTTTGTATTAGCTACAGAGGATAAAACACCGATCAAGCCCTGAGGTCACAAATGCAAGAATTAATTTTTCAGCATCCTTATAGAGTCATAACTTAACTTTCTAACCAGTGTTATTTGGAAGGTGAGGAAAGAGGGTTGTATAAATTGGACTGTGTTGCGGTGGTGGAGCTAACCAGGTACCTCAATGAATAAGTGAAGATAAAGTAGAAATGTTCATTTTAGAGTAGGGCAAAAGTGTCTAGTCTAGTTTAGCCTGCGATTCCTGACGTGGTTATATGGTTTTTCTTGTTTTCTCCCAGGGAAATTGCTACTTGTAACATTGGATACTGTGGTAGCCTGCTATTCTGAACAGAGGATTTTTCACTCCCTCTGTTATTATTATTCCTGCTAATTTGTTACTGAATAGAGGCTATTTACCTGCCAAACAAGTCTCTCTGCTACACGCTAAATGTAATGCCAATGTAGACACTGCACACTGCACTGATTTTATTTAATTCAATTCAATTCAATTTTATTTGTATAGCGCACAAATACAGTACATTGTCTCACGGCGCTTTACAGACAGTACGGGAAGCATCCATGAGAATCAGGGGCAAGGAAAAACTCCCTCGCTTTGTAAATAATAATAATTTACCACCACATGTTTGAATAAGTGCAACGGTCTATGTGATGTAGTTGTTCAGACTTTTGCTTGAGAGAAATAGTTGTGAAAAAGTTTGTTTCAGGGTAGTAGTGAAGGTTTTGATGGCAAACCTTACCGACACCACACGTCATGGTATTGTGGGTGCGGCCAATGGAGGACAAGAGAGAATGAAATCTGTCTGTCATTGTGAGCTCAGCCTGTAGGTTACTATCTGCCTTTCAATTTCATGAGTCTGTGAAGTGTGAGAGAATGCCTCACTTATATTGACCTGAGAAGTAAGTATTGCTATACTAAACTACATTTCTGCTTATTGTTTCTATTTTAATGTCACACAGCAGCCGTCATTTCTTAATTGTTTAGCCCTTTCAGAATGTAGTTTGTAGTGCTACATTTTGTCATTCTACTGAATAGGCTACATTTTTTTTATTTTGTGTTGTCTTTGAGCAAAGTGGTAATGGAAATGTTTTTTTTCAGAATGTAGTTTGCAGTGTGCTGCTCTTTAGATGTGGTCATCTACAGTACTGAATGCAATGCAGATATTTTGTGTTGTCTTTGAGTAGAGGGGGTATCCAAGCTTTGTCTTTGAGTAGACGGGTCATCCAAACACTGTGTGCTGTGTGTACAAGCACAAAAGTTACATTTTATACATTTTAGTTTATTTTATCCTTGAATTAATATTACAACC
Organism: Sardinella longiceps; assembly: GCA_027497455.2. Classification (NCBI taxonomy): domain Eukaryota; kingdom Metazoa; phylum Chordata; class Actinopteri; order Clupeiformes; family Clupeidae; genus Sardinella; species Sardinella longiceps. The sequence goes on from JAODXP020003237.1 coordinate 2,173, forward strand.
CGACAATGGTTTGTTCTTAATAGATATGAAAGATCAGATTAGATTCATTTAATGAAGTGAAATAACAGTGCTTTAGGTTAATCAGAAATGACACTGCGTTAGGTACACAGGTTAATCTAGTAAAATAGCACTATGGGAGGTACACAGGTTAATCTAGTGCTCTTGGAGGGGCACATTCACAGTGCTACATAGCAGCACACGCTACTGCCTATCTAATTAATTAATTAATGAACTAATTAATTAACTGCAGGTGCTCAGGCTGGTTATTGAGCCTCATACACTATCCTCCTGAGACCCAGCAGTTCATTTCTGTCCTTTTGTAGTGGACATCACCCAACCCAAGTACAGTAGTGTGCCGCATAGTGTGGAAGCAGCAGAGGAGGCCTACCAGCACTTTGATTAACTTCAATTACACATTACTAGTACATTTTTGCAAAACCGCATCTGATTCAGTGAAGTAGAATCAGATCCTTATTGTATGTTTTCAAGGTGTCACTTCAAAAAACCTGTGCTTGGCTAACACCTGTGCTTGGCTAACACCTGTGCTTGGCTACTTCCTGGAACCTTGGCGGCCGTGTCATCTCACTTCTCTGTAAATGAGTTCTATTTCCATCTAAACATGATCAGAGCTAGCCTGACATAGCCCGACCATAATACTGCTGTTCATCCGTATTCATGGTCTGGAGGTTCTTTAACCTGACATAGCCCGACCATTATACTGCTGTTCATCCGTATTCATGGTCTGGAGGTTCTTTAACCTGACATAGCCCGACCATAATACTGCTGTTCATCCGTATTCATGGTCTGGAGGTTCTTTAACCTGACATAGCCCGACCATTATACTGCTGTTCATCCGTATTCATGGTCTGGAGGTTCTTTAACCTGACATAGCCCGACCATAATACTGCTGTTCATCCGTATTCATGGTCTGGAGGTTCTTTAACCTGACATAGCCCGACCATAATACTGCTGTTCATCCGTATTCATGGTCTGGAGGTTCTTTAACCTGACGCGATTATACTGGGAGGGCATTCACTTCTGGTTTGAAACAATTGGACAGCTCGTCTAATCAGCTTCGCTTATTGGCCGGTAGACTCTCTACCGATGTAAACACGCCCCAGAGGACCGTTCCCAGACCATGGATACGGATGAACATTCGTATTATGGGCGGGCTATGTCAGGCTAGATCAGAGCAGCATATCAGCTGAGAAAGACAGCAGAACAGCACTGATACCCCAATCCGGCTCTCTGCCTGAACACAGCATGACAATGACAATCCATCTCTCTCTAAAGTCAGCGTGACAATGACACTGTAAGACAAGTGAAACCTGTCTGATCACTTCATCAGAATCGCAGTTGGGACGATTTCCAACTTCCTCCTTGAGCTTGCTAAATAGCTCTGAGAGTGCTCCCATCATGGATCTTCTTATGAGTGTAATGTGTGGGTCCTTCTTCCCTCCTGCAGAGCTCTGAGAGTGCTCCCATCATGGACGCCGCCGACATGGACGCCGCCGACATTTTGCTGATAAGATCTCGGACTTGGCTGAGCTGCAGAAGGAGAGTGCAGAGCAGTTGAACCAGTTAGCCAATCAGCTGGAGTCCACAGAGATGAACGTGAATAAGGGCAAAGTGTTGGGCAGCAGTCTGAGCTCGCTGGGGGCCATAGGGGTGGGCGTGGCGACCTGCGTCACAGGGAGGGGCCGCCATGGCTCTCGTTGGCGGCGGGATGCTACTGTCGGGGGCTGGGATGGTCACTAGGCAGTGCGTTAAAGCATACGGTGGCAAAGTAGCCACTAACCACATGGCAGAGGCCAAGAACATCTTAAGTAAGACTGAGAAACTCTGCGAGGAAATTAACGACCTCATCAAATGAGCCATGAGCCATGTCTCAAGAAGATTATCTTGTGCAGGAAATCCGGAACGCTATGGCCAAACGCTATGGGGTGAAATTGCCGATAAACAACAAACAAAAGAGTTTGCACAAGGTGTCAAAGGCTTTGAGGGACAAAGACTCAAGTCTCAATATGTCTGGATGTGAGATGCCTGCACTGTCAGATTTGATGACACAGCTGATTAAAGACTTTCAAGAGTCACCTGGTAAAGACGCAGATATGCAAGGATATGGGTGTTCATGCCCTAGAGGTGTTGGGGGGTCATTCATCCAAAAAAGCTGATAATGCACAGATGAGTATGAAACCAGATTTATTATTGTGAAAGACAGACATTAGACCTGAGGTGTAGAGGGGACTTTTATTATGAAAGACAGACATTTCACCAGAGGTGTAAAGGGGACTTTTATTCTGAAAGGCAGCCATTAGACCTGAGGTGTAGAGGGGACTTTTATTATGAAAGGCAGCCATTACAGCCATTTCAGCAGAGGTGTACAGGGGACATTTTTTAGTGCAAACAAGCAAACAAGGTCATGACATGTGGAATGGGCATACAGAGTCCTTCCTTCCATGCAGGCTAAAGTAAGAAACTAATCTTTGGCGGGATCTAGTGGAGAAGCAAAGTAATCAGCCTCATTAGGTGTAACTGGAATAGGTGGGATCGTTCAGATTCAGAAGGCCTTCAGTACTCCATGCCAGACGGGAGCTTGTGCTTGGTTGCTGTTTGGTGATTCAGATATGGGCAGCAATCGACATTCTGAGCAAAGCACAAAACCTTGCAGGGGACGGACCATTGGTCCGACATCCCATTGGTCCGACATCCCATTAGTCCGAAAATGAACCATTGAATAGAGATCCCATTAGTCCGACATCCAATTAGTCCGAAAAAAAAGAGGCCCATTGTTCTGACATCCCATTAGTCCGACCATACACAGTAGAGATGGACCTATGATACGGAACCAGATGCAGCAAAACCAATCTGTATATGTGTTTAGTATGATGAAGTATGAGGTTATTTAAATGTTAAACGAAAAACAGATCCTAAAATGAAAAATGATGGTCACTTGAAATGTTGTGTGTTTGTCAGGTAGAGAATTCTACTCATGTAGTGAGCATGCTGCTGTTAAAGGAGACATACTGTAGAATGGAAAATGACTTTGGCTTTGAGGAATTAGGAAGTCATTTGTACCCAGGGCCATACAACTCTTCAACAGAGTTGTATAAAGTACTTGAGTAGAGGAGTGGAGTAGAAGTAAAAGTACCATATCAAAACAATTACTTGAGTAGAAGTAGAAGTAGTCTCTAAACATTATACTTAAGTGGAAGTACTAAAGTATTCAAAATGTTTTGTACTTAAGTATTGCAAGTAAAAGTATTTAAAAAATTGCTACTCAAGTACTGAAAGTAAAAGTAGAAGTACTGTGTATATTAAAGAAAGCAGTCAAAAGTTTGAATATCATGTTGTTTTACATTTATTTGGCTGAAACAGTCTGTTTGGCCATAGACTCTAAGTAGGGTCAGGGATGGTCACCACCATTCGCCTCACTAAAATCATTTGAAGTTAAAGAACTTGGTGTACTCCTTCTATCTTGAAATGGAGCAGTAGACTGACCCTTACTAATCGTTCCCAATTGACTGCATTCAGTACTCCGAAAGGTCGAAGAGGAGCATGAGGTCTCGTATACCGTTTGAATCATCCAATAATGATTATGAAAACCTGGTGATGCTCTTGTCTGCATTGATAGGCCATCATTGGATGTGGTAACATTTTTTATAAAAGTAACGAGTAACTAATCAGCACATCAAAAATGTAACTAAGTAGAAGTATTAAATTCATCAAAAAAATGTAGTGAAGTAAAAGTGGAAGTAGGAGAAAAAAAGAATACTTCAGTAAAGTACAGATACTGCATTTCAGTACTTAAGTAGGCTACTTAAGTAGTTCTACTTCGTTACTATACATCTCTGCTCTTCAATGCTTCACTACAGGGAAAAGGAGAGCTGGACTTCTCTGCATAGTCTATCTGCACTCCCACCCTATGTGCACTCACAGGACTTTAAGTTCAAGTCACTGTTTTACTGACCTACTGGCTATATCAGCCCACATGCATAACCTGGCACAACCTCTCATACATCTGACTTATTCTTCTTCCATGCAAGGATGCCATAATTCTTTTGAGTAAATTATGTCCTTTTTTGGATCTACAGAACTGTTTATAGTATGCTGTATACACTTTTACTGTCCATGTTTATTTATTTACATACGCACATATTTTTTGCTGGTCAGTAGACTTCAACCTGCACTGTTGCACTATCTGACTTACCTGCACTACTACTTTGACACACCTCATACTGGAACACTTGACATTACCAATCGCCAGCACACTAATGCGCATCTGCATCTCTTTTGCCTTTAGCATTGGATTCCATTGTCTTTAGTATTGGATCCTATTGCCTTTAGTATTGGATTCCATTGTCTTTAGTATTGGATCCTTGCCTTTAATATTGGATTCTATTGCCTTTAGTATTGGAAGCCTACAAATGATGTCAAACAGCACAAAGCCATTGCAGTTCAATCGAGGTTGACAGGGAGAACATTGTTTAGCCAAAAGGGACATTTCAATACACATCCTAAATATGAGGTGTTAATTAAGCTTATAAATTATCACTTGACCTCATTTTTTGACAGAATACATTTGAATATATTGTATTTTACTGTAACATCAGAGAACAAGGTGCAATAGTCAAGGCACTGTACAATAATTCATTCTGTGACCTTTAAATGTAAAAACAGATCCTAAAATGAGAAATGTGGTGTGGTTGGCAGGTAGAGAGCCTTTAAATGTAAAAACAGATCCTAAAATGAGAAATGAAATGTTGTGTGGTTGGCAGGTAGAGAGCCTTTAAATGTAAAAACAGATCCTAAAATGAGAAATGAAATGTTGTGTGGTTGGCAGGTAGAGAGCCCTAGTCAGATTGTGTGTATGGTGCTGGCTAAAGGAGTGGAGCAGCTGATAGAGGACTATGCAAACCTGGACAAGCCAGAGGTCAGTAAGCATCTCAAGGACGTGGCAGAAGCACAGCAGTCCAAAGCCGATGGGATCAATTCAGAAATTGAAAAAATACGGTGAGTCTCCAAAATGGGCTTTTTCATTGGTTAATTGCTCTAATTTTACTAACTGTACACGTCAAGTGGTGGTGCTATCTATCTATCTATCTATCTATCTATCTATCTATCTATCTATCTAACCAGTGTTCTCCTCTCATCCTCTCTTACAGAAAAGAGTGTGAGAGACAGGCTTCCTCGAGGAGACCGTGGGGTATTTACCTGATGGTGCTGTTTACCTGTCTGATCTTAGCTGCTCTCACCATGCTGGCTTTGTCTGTTTGGAGCCCGGCTACTTACTCTCTGATCCTCTCAAAGCTAAATGAACTCTATGATGTCACTTCCACTTCAGTGGTGCCAAAGCTGAGAGAACTCTATGATGTCACTTCCTTTAATGTGGTCTCAAAGCTGAGTGAAGTCATTGATGTAACAACCAGGTTGTTCTCATAGACTCTAGGGATGTACACAGGCCAAGGCTATAAATGTTGGGACCGTGGCTGCAATATACTGTACATTAATGTCACTATACATTGCTATTGACACACTATACATGAATAAGTCTACACATGAATTACGTTTTCTTTTCTTTTTTATACCTGTAGTTATGCAGATGAAAAATCTGTGTTTATGCAGACATCTATGCAGCATGTTCCTACTACTGTACTGATCTCATAAAAACATTAAATAAATAAACCTGTGAAGACACACATAGTCTTTCATGATGATCTCATAAAACCTCATAACACACATTGAGTATCGTTTGTCTTGAAATTGAATGCATTACATTAAAACTAATTTTTTTAAATGAAAAAAAATACAAAATGTGTTATAAGTAAATCAACGAGTGTCTGTAGATTGAGTGAAATGTTTCTATTTCCCTGACATAGGAAGATGGAGATATTGAAGACAACAGACAATACTGTTCACTTTCTGCCCCACATCAATCACAACAGCTTGTTTTGATATTACATTATAGTGGCACACTCATGACAAAATTGGCATATTTCATCAAGGGTTACAAGGAAGACTGTTCCAGCTCATCAAGGTGTGTGTGTGTGGGGGGGGACTATCTAAAACAACATTTAATGCCAATACTTTGGTGGTGAAAGGCTCATTGCAGGGTGAACTAGAAAAGTGCTCGGACAGTGCAGACCTCCGCCAAGGCAATATGATCACAGACACAATATGAATTCCAGATCGTGTTTTGGATCACCAATCACCACCAAAATCGAATCAGTTCTTACTTGGTCCAATACAGACGTTGTCTAAAAATTTCACCAAAATTTGTGCAGTACTTTTCGAGTTATGTTGTAGACAGACAGACACACACACACACACACACACACACAGACAGACAGACGTCACACCTGTGAAAACATAACCTCCTTGGCGGATGTTCTTTCAGCACCCTCTATTGCTTGATCATGTAATTACAACCACTGTGATATGCAACAGTGTTCCTTCTCTGCCTCAAACCGGATAGCAAACATATCCTACGTCCCAAGATCAGCATGTATCCTAGCTCAGTTCCATCTCATCCAGGTAGGAGTAAGCATCTCACGGAGAGGAGAGGACTGACACCAATGCAGATAGCAATCATATCATTATGTGTCAGACCAGTGACACATTCTGAAACTGAAAGTCTAGGGGTTCAGAGGTGAAAGGTCAGTGTGTACGCGTTCAGTCATTATACGATTTTGGAAATTAAAAGAGGTGGTTTACAGATGCTGTTTCCACTTGCTGAATGAAAATGACCTTGTATTTCAAATACAATTCAAAGAATTACAATACTGAAAATACCCCACTTCCTAATGGTAGTTATGGAGAATGGGAGAATAGGAATTATATTTCAGTGGATGCCATCATGAACTGCATGAAATACTTAGCCATTTTTTAAATCCAAATCCTGTCACTGTCAAGTCAATAAAAGGGCTAAAGGGCTAAACTTGATCACAAAATAAAACCTCCTTTATCTATGTTAGATGATTTTTTATGTATGTCTTTAGCCAAATTTACCAAGTGTGCCAATTGTTGTGTCCTTTGGCCAGGGGGGGAGCCAGAGGGGTGGCCGGGGTAGCACTAGCCACCCCTGGAACGTGATTGGCCACCCCAGGTGCCCCTCCCCACCCTACCCCACCCGCTCCCCGAATTTCATTCGCTACTGATGATTGACAGCTCAGTTCAGTGCACGTCTGTAAGAAGCGCCTTTTTTGAGCCAGAGAGCAATAGTCAGAGCTCATGCAGCATTTGAGTCAGCCTGAGAAAATATCACTATGATGTAAGTTTTAAAGAACAGGTCAGGTAAGGTAAAAGATAGAGTATCTGTTCCCAATCCTGCTGTGCATCAGGAAGATTCCCTCAGTCATGTAGATATGTGACCATCAACATTTACATGGATACATTGTGCCTTTGCAAGATACAGCGTACTGTAATATAAGGCACAGTAGGCCTATACAGGGTTTAAAATTAGCACCCGCCACCGGCCAAATGCGGGTAAAAATTTGATTTGGCTAGTAACAAAAACCAAGCTACCTGCCATTGGCAGACTACTGAAATATGACTGCTTCATATAGGCGTATGACTTTCGTCATTAATGTGAAATGAAATGAGCGGAGCCAGTAGTTGAGTTTAGACAACCATCTGCTACAGAATACATTTTGTTACAGAAACACCTGAGATAAAAGTAAAGTTGTTCTAAAAAGCACCCTAAATTTGGCCGGTAAAAATATTTTTTGGCCGGTAAATGATCAGGCCTTACCTGCCATTAGCAGGTGGGTCAAAAAGTTAATTTTATACCCTGGGCCTATATAAGGTGCAAACTATCAGTGACTTTAAATAGCTATTAGAAATCAATTAAGGCATCAATGTTGTCTCAAACTAGCGTGCTAAAATGGCTTCTTACATCCAAAACCGAAATTTCTGATCGATGAATTGCTTTGCACTATAGTCTATAGAGACTATTCATTACATATCCAGGTGTGACGGTTTCCACCTCCGCAGCACCACTCTACTGGGTTCCACACACACACACACTCTAGTGGACAGCTAGCTGGATCACTGTTTTATTAGCTGAAAGATATACAGTAAGTACAGTGTACTTGAAGGGATTTCATACAGTGGGTCTGGTCACTCTGTCCATAGATCTCCTTGAATTGCTCTGACTTATATGTGTGTGTGTGTGTGTGTGCTACTATTTCCTTGTAAATTTACAAAAAGGTACAAATAAACAAAATAAAACTGAAAAAGGCTACTTATATGTGTGATCGTATAGTGATTTAGTACTAGGCACTTGTACAATATACTTAAAGCTATTAAAGTCTGTCTGTTATACAGGATAAGACAAGAGATCCTTTTTTCCTTTTTCATTACAAACACGTGGAACTCACATAGCCTAAACAGGCTACTGGAATGTGAACTAGTGTATTACCACTATCTAGCTTATGGTTAAACAGTGCACCAAAACCTCTGGTAGAACACTTTCATTTAGCATTATGAACACAAAAATATTCTGAAAATATTACCTGAAAGATATACAGAAAGTACAGTGTACTTGAAGGGATTTCATACAGTGGGTCTGGTCACTCTGTCTAGATAACGTGAGTGTAAATAGAAAGCGATTAGCATGCTAATCAAAATTGCAAATGAACATAAAACCACGTTTATATACGTCGTACACATTGTTAAATCAACTCAGAATACTGGTCTTAACCAGTGAACTAAACACCATGACAAATCATGGCTTATATTCACTTGAATTGCAGTTAATACATCGTTACAGCTAGACCTCTTGAAAACGTGACCTACTAGATCTCCGTGAATTGCTCTGAGCACTTCAAAGCAGTTCCCAACTACACCGTACCAGAACGCAAGAGGGCGCTATTGCACTATTTAAAATAATTTGACTAAGCATAACTTCTGACCTGTTACACAGGCAACATCTACATCTACATCTTTTGTAGGCTATCAAATAAAAGTAGCCAACATAATCTGAATTTTCACATGGGGTGATTTGCCAGTGGCTTGAAAGCAGCATGCAAGTAAATTAATGCTTAACGCAAGTTAGTTGCTGTGTGCTATTCTGCATCTAAAACATCAACTTTTTCTCCATTAAACTGCTCTCACAGCATTTGTCAAACATGCACAATATACACATCAAAATAAAGTGCATTTCAAGAGGTTTCAAATGATACTACTAACTAATTGCTGTGGTAAATAGTTCGTTTGAAAATCAACTTTTAAATTAGTTACATTTAACTATTGAGCATATTGCATTACTTCGTAAAAACCCTTTTCTGTGATCAACTGCACAGCATTTGTATTTGCTGTAGAATATGTGAAGGGAGGCACACAATCTGAACTTGTAGAACTTGCAATGTTACTGGTTGCTAGCCAAATGCTTCACCAGACAATTAAACGAATGAATGGTTAACCTTGATCATAGCCTGCATTACAACATTCATCAGATCAATAGCTTGACATGGAGCTCCTGTAGCTTAAGCTATTCACTTCAAGGATATGATCTATATGGTTGCATGAGTAAAGACCTATTTTTAAGGTTGTCTACAGAAAGAGAATGTGAAAAATATAAATTAATTTAACTGTTCGTTTTAATGTTTTTCTACAGGCTGTGAAAATAGGGGAAATATTTCACAAATTCTTTTAAAATTAAAATTGAAATAAATCTTAGTTCTTCTACAACTAGAGGAATAATGGTTGATAAGAGCAGAATTCTGAGTAATACTGTCAATGGTAAAAAATAAGAGGGGTTTTGAGCAAGTGTGTGTGTGTGTGTGTGTGTGTGCGTGCGTACCATATGCTGTCATGTGCACAAAGATGGGAAGACTACTTTTTTTGTCATATTCATTGGACCCCCTGAAATATCCTTGGCCACCCCGAGTACAAAAGTCTAGCTCCGCCACTGCTCAGAGGCCCCATGATGGATCTGGCCTGACGGCCCCCTGATGACCATTACCTAGATGGCGACCTACACCCAATGAACTGTAATGCCACGGCGCAGGCGTGCGTCTTCAGCCCAAGAGGCCCAAACCGCTATTCCAAACCAACGGCGGAGATGGAAAGCGGTGAAGGTTTTTGCGTACGATTCCCGGCGCGAGACGTTCAAAAGCTAAGCCGAAAATAGTTGAGAGAACCCCATTTAAACCCAATGAATCTGACACCACAAATGAAGATTGTATTGTGCACTGGCAACTAAATGAATGGCCTACGGGCCCTCTTACGCATCACTATATAGCATGCATCAAATAGCCTAGCTTTGGCAGGCTGACCTATAGTCATTTACCTGAAGGCCTGCAAGCTTGTGAGATGAATGCCTCCCCTGGCTTTTAGGCTAACGCTCGCCTATAGGAATAATACCACGAGCTCGGTTACCTCCCCGGCCGACTTTTTCAGGCATTTTTTCTGACTAAAATAACAAAGACCAGTTTCCGATGCAGTTCTGAGAGTAGAGGGTTCAGGGTACTAGAGCAGACCGTACTATGGATCATATTCTAATTAATTCGTCCAACTCTGTACATTACAATGTATCAGCTCTATCATAACAACAACTAACATGCAGGCGATTGGTTCGGCGGCTAGGAATCCTAATCCTAGCCAGAAAGAAAGAAAAACTGAAGGAAGAAAGTAAGAAATGCATTGTGATGCCCCCCTGATGTTTGGTGCCCTAGGCGACCACCTTGTTTGTCTATGCCTAGAACTGGCCCTGGCCTTGGCATAGCCAAGCACTTAGCAATCATATCATTATGTGTCAGACCAGTGACACATTCTGAAACTGAAATTCTAGGGGTTCAGAGGTGAAAGGTCAGTGTGTACGCGTTCAGTCATTATATATATCAGTAAGCATAAAGGAGTCAAGGTATGCTACGGGTTGGCTACAGCTATCATTAGTTAGTAGAGAGGCTGTAGGCATGTTGCTAATTTTAATTCGTATGGTTTCAATTTTATCATTGAAAAAATTCAGGAAGTCGTCACTGCTGAGGTGACTTGGAATGGACTGAGTTACTTTAGTCTTACTTTTTGTCAAATGTGATATTGTGTTGAAGAGGAATTTTGGATCGTCTTTGTGTTCATATATAAGCGATGAATAAGCCGTTTTAGCATTGTTCAGTGCAGTCTTGTATTCTTTCAGGCTCTCCCTCCAGGCAATGTGAAATACTTTGAGTTTAGTGATGAGCCATTTCCTTTCTAGTCTGTGAGCAGCCTGTTTTAACGTATGTGTATGTGTGGTGTACCAAGGGGCAGTTTTTTCTACCTTCCTTGTTTTCTTTTTAAGTGGAGCAATTAAGTCAAGTGTTGAATGTAATGTGTTTATAACATGATCAGTAAATTGGTCGATATGTGTTGGTGATGGGATAGGACTATCAAATTCAATTCAATTCAATTCAATTTTTATTTGTAGAGCCCTCGTATACAGTGCATTTGTCTCGTATACAGTGCATTGTTAATATACATAGTTTGTGTGCCAGTCAATAAGGTAGAAGGGTCAGGGGTTGGATTCAGTAGTTGGGATGGCATTAGAGTTCATTAGGTGTAGGTCGCCATCTAGGTAGTGGTCATCAGGGGGCTGTCAGGCCAGATCCATCATGGGTCCTCTGAGAGAAAAGGGAGGATGGTCCTGATGTGTCTCCAGGGAGGTTGGTTGGCATCTGATTTAAAGAGATCCTATGCAGGATCCAGTGGCGTCATCCAGTAAGCTAACAACCAAACAAAGCAGTTATTAAGCGTTTCTGCCAATAATCCTCCATTTAGAATTGCATAGTCAATGGTGATCGCCGCTAACAAAATGTATCGACAGTTGAATGCGCTGAGAAGTCACAAATCGCGTTGTAATTCAAACAGTAAACTCTGGCTAAGTCACGTGACCTAGCTTGCTTGCTAACCAAAACTTACGATAGCCGGGACGCGCTCCCTGACCTTGCATAGGCGGTATCTGCCTCTAGGAGGGTCGGACAATCTCGTGAAGGGGCTCGTTTTACCCCGGAACATGTCATTTATCAAGTCTAGTGAGTTCTAGGCAATTTACATAAAGGTGTAATGAATAGGAAACCTTGAAATTTTACCTAAATGTTGCATGTGGTGGCTTTAACAACTAATGTGGATATAAAGTCAGAGAATTCAGTTAGGAATTCAGTGTATGGCCCTGTAAGTCTGTATAATGTTACAATAGTTAATGGTTTAGCTCCAGGTTGAACAAGGTTGAGGACGAGTACCTCGAAAGAATTGAACTTATGTTCAAGCTTGGGAGCCATACTGCAGCTAGAATCAGGCATGGACTGGCCATAGGGCATACAGGGCAATGCCCGGTGGGCCGATGGTCATTTTGGGGCCGGGGCTGTCATTCACTCATAATTTTCATAAAGGATATTGGGCAACTTTAATTAAATCTCTCATATTCATGCAATATGTCAAAATTACTGTGTTATTTTAGCTAGACACCACATTACTATTATTGAATAAAATCATGGGCCGCCATGGCCAAAAATGACACTGTCATATCTATGACATTATCATGTCATGAACCTGTCATAAATATTATTAACATGTCATAAAATGTTTATGACCACTGTCATGAAGTTTCAATTACACCTTGTCATGACAACTTGACATTTTCTGGGTTGTCTTCATTATGACATCTTGACATAACCAAAGTGACATTACCAGAAGTTGTCTTAGTTATGACAAATTGACATTATTTTTTTGTGATGTCTTTGTTATGACAACTTGACATTAATCAGAATGACATTGAAAGAACTGGTCTTTGTCATGACACCTTGACATAAAATTTGTATATTCATGGTGCATTATTAAGATTGCTTGGTCAGATAGTCCGGTGAGAGTGTGTACTGGTTGTCCTGACACCATTATGCCACCTTCAGTGGAAACATTACATTTGTCAGTAAGCTGTCATGAAGGATAGACTGGCTTTCTATATCTGTATCTAGAATTCATTTTGGGTGGTCTGAACAGCAGAAAACCACATGAATTCTGATTTTCCCGAATCTGTTACACCCACATACCCATGTAGTGTCAATTGCAATTCATATTGGATATGCTGCGATCTGAACAGCAGTTGAACAGCTAAACCACTTTTAAGATTAACACCGTGTCACTTGCGTCATTTGTCACGTGACACAAACATTAACACATGGAATGCCGATGGACCGAAGTGAGAGATTAATGTTAATTCTCCTTTTAAAAAACGGTATCGTTTGCTATAACATGTCAGTGCGTGTTATGGATTTACCGCAAGTTATATGACCTGGAGTTTATATCGCGTGGGGAAAGCAACGTCAGTGCAGGTTTTCAACCACCGCATATCAGAGAGGCAACTAACAGCTGTGCTGGACTGCATTGATGCACTGAAATAAAGATGAGTAACGCTTTTCTTCCATCTCTGATACTTCCTTGTTAGTTGTAGCTGTGTGCTACGGCCCCATTTAAACCAGGGTTCCCACGGGTCAGGGAATTTCTTGAGTATCCCAAAGGGTGTCATTGAGACAGGTCCCAACCTCTTCATCTCTTCACTACCCATTAATACAACAATTTGTATTAGTAATATGGGTACAGTATAGCTCATTTGAATACTAAAATTAATTTACGGAAAAACTTGTAATACAAAAAATGCTACTTTTGATGGATACTTTTGCTGTATAAAGTTTTATTTTAATTGGACCACAGGAAAAAAAATAGGCCTATTGAGATGTAGGCCTATTGCTTTATATTTGCCATTCTTTAAACTTCAATATGGCCACCATATAGACATCTGAGCAAATGCAAACATTGATTTTCTGATTCCTTAGACAATAACCTTTCCAAAAATATATAGTTTAAAGGCCAACATTTTGACATAAGGAACTGGACTATTGGCTAAGGGGAGTTGTTGAGGACGATCAGAGTTAGATCCCCTTAGTCGTGATAAAACAATATAAGTCACAGATTAGGCCTTTAATGGGCTTCACATTAACATTAATCTGGTATGATTTCATTAAAGGAAGACAAAATGTTAAATCAATCTAGCATATAGATAATTCCTTTTAATTTGATTAAAATAAATACATGTTCATAAGATAAGAGTGATTTTGCATAGCCAGAAAGGGTTTAAATTCTAATTTTGGAAATGCGGACCATGCAATAAATTAAAAATAGGCCGGCACGCAAAGATGGACAGTATGGATGTGGTGCAATTTGGCAGAGGACGGATCTTTCAGGCTCTTTCTTTAATAGTGCTGGTACATGCTGGTACATCCCAAAATGAATCTTCGCTCATGGCTATTCCGTTCTTTTCTCTTTAACACTATGTTGAAATTGCATGTTCCATCAGCCCATTTTTCAAATTTTCTCAGGGGTGATACCCCCAATGCCCCACAGAAAAATCACTAACCCACTAATTTCTGGGCTAGATCCCTGAATGTTTTGCATTGCTAGCGACGACGCCCCTGTATATGTCTGAGGCTAGAAGTGAACTACAGAGCCTAAATTTAGTAAATAGTATGCCTACATTTCTGCTCAGAGTATAGCTTGCTTTTCCTGGTGAACCGTAGCCTGTAAGTAACAGGCTTCTGGTACACCAGTGATTCGCTCCTCCGTTTTCGAAATAACCGGGGCAGCACGACGAATCAGGATCGTAGGGAGGGATTTCAGTGGGTATGACGTTTCTGTTTTGGTTCCCGACCTGGCGGCGCTTACGTGACGACACGTCCTACGTCACAAAGCTTCAACGTGAGTGGTCGAAGTGTCATGTCATTCATATGAGGTTGCTCCTGTTACTTACAGGCTACGGTTCACCAGGAAAGCTTGCTTGGGTACAGATCCTTAAAAATGAAACAAAAACTTACCTATCGAACTTTGGCGATTCCTGTCAGCTAAGTGTTTAGAGGTAGAATACATTCAAGGGACATCAGGTTTGACCATTTAAATTGACCTTTACTGCTCAGCGCCCAATAATTTTATTAAAAATTTCGTTAACGGGGCGGTCATGGAAATTTAGCTTTTTGGTCAGGGAAAAGTCAGGGAATTTTATGTCTAATGTAGAGTGGGAACCCTGGAATAGCCTATATAGACTATATCCACGACAAACCCACAACAAACGTTAAGACACCCTTCCAGAATTGAGCCCAGTAATCAAGACACAGTGAGGGAGAATGCCCAAAGCATGTAGGTAAAAATTGTGGCAACCGTAGGGTGACAGCGGCCACCTCAGGCGAGAGCAGAGGGGAGGGGCACTTATCTCAGAGCGAGCGCACTTTCCCCTTCGCTTAAATAAACCAATAACAGATAATGCCCCCAAATTAGGACGTGCTTCACTATGCTGTCGGAATGGCGGTATGAAAAATGTTGGAATGGTTGATGTCGTAATGGAAGGATGTCGAAGGGGAGGGATGTCTGAATGGAGAGATGTCGGACTGGGAGGATGTCGGACTGGAAGGCAGTCCCCTTACCTATACCATCTGGATTCATTTCAGTTGTTCCTGTAAAGGATATTGCTTTGGACACGGCTTTTAATTTGAAAGCTTTTATTAAGAGAAATACATACTTTGTGACCCACTGAATCCAAAGAGAAAACGTATAATCATATAATAAATGAACTGATTAGTAAATCTTCTGTCTTAAAGGATAGCTCTGGAGTGAATTCAAGCATAGCCCTGTTGAAGGAGCATGCCAAATGCATCAGTTAGCCAGTGGAACAAAATTATTACACAGAAGCGAACAAGCACTTTACAATGAATCAATGGAAACTGATTATTCGAAACTGTAAGTAAGATCTGAGGTGTCGTTGACTCAATGTAACTTGTTTCGCGTTTGTGTGCTGTTCAAATTCTTTCATTCCATGTGATCAGTGACGGACTGGGATAGAGAAACGGCCCTGGCATTTTGACCCACAACGCGGCCCCAAGATCCCCCAGTACCCCCCCCCCCCTCACGCACACACAGACACACACACAGAGAGAGAGACACCACTTCGCGGAAGTTGCAACAACTTGGTGATCGCGCACCACATGAAAACACATTGGTAAACACAAGGTGCATCCTCCTACTAGAACTAGGTGCATGGTGCATCCTACACGTCGAAAACGGTGCGTACTTATAACAAGCGCACTCTGCACTCGTTGGCCCGCCCCACACAGAGAGAAATTGTGACTATTAATAAAATAGTAGGCCTAGTAAACACTGAAGTTTCAGAAACCGACCTTTAAATAACAGGCACCAGGCAAGCATCAACGTGCCTAGGGTTATGAACCAACCACTTTTGATGTCCGCTTTGCTCCCGCACCGCTTCTTTACGCAAAAGCCCCTTCTTAACGCTGTCCAGTGGACAGTGGCCCAGCTATATGATGACAAGACTATGAGTGGGAGTCAGTCCAACTTCTATGCTAACCAGTCCAGAGCTGAACGCAAAACAACATACCGTAGGCTACATCGATATGGCTACTAAAATGTATTTCAGCAAGACGCCACCAATTCGAGAGCCCATTACCAAGTCATGAAGTTAAGAATACAGTACGAATAAGAAAAACTACAACAGCCCCCAGATTACCACAAGCTAAAAAGGTTTACAGATCACATCACCTTGGCTAGTAGCGAGACTAGCCACGGACTGGCTTATGACAGTAGAAACGCGACCTTACGTGAAATAAAAAAAGTGTCACGGCGGACACAAACAATGATTATTAATGGAAATCCTTCAGCCCCTAGAATTCTACCTGGTCTTATTCGTAGCGTCGGGCGGTGCAACACATCTTCTAATATCCATATTTGTGTGGGCGAGAGAGCTCTGCGTGCTATTCCATGTGTGAATGGCCTTGTGATTTCTTGGCGATTGCAGAGACAAAACAACACACTTCATGGTCTTCTTCCAAGCAAGCCAAGAAGCCGGCATAATAGATACTACGACATAGATTCGAACAGAACACCGTGTTTTCAGTGACAACAACCTTGAATTTATGGGACACTTCTATTTGTTGTTGCACATTTGTTGAGGTCAGTGGTCCGTTAGTGCTCACAGGAAGTTTATCGTCAGTCACTAGGGAAACGGAGGACTGAATAAAAATCCCACAAAGCAATGCTTTACTACAGTTGTCTCAAACAAAAGCAAAATATAAATAGGTATAGATTTTTTTTATTATTTTGAACACTTTTACATCATTGGAATATATATTCAGGAAAAATACAACATGAAACATAATGAGACCCACCCATCAAGATGCCACCGCCCGTGTGTAATGTATGGCAGTGTCAGTGGTATAAATAGCGAAACGGTGGTAGAGGAATGCAATCTTAATAGAACTTTGAATGCAGGTAGCGTGATATTTGCATACACAATTCCCACACATATGATTATGGGGCCGCAACGAGTATTGGAAGGGCCGCGATGAGAATTGAAAGAGCCGCGGCCCTTCTGGCATGTGCCCAAATGCCAGACCGTTCAGTCCGTGCCTGCATGTGATAGATATTGCTGTTAGAAGGCCCGTGCAACAGGGCTGTGCTTAAACTTACTCCGGAGCTATCCTTTAATGGCTCCATGCATAATTGTCTGTTCAATTGTCAAAATTAGTCAAGAGTGGAATACCATAAATTCCAAATAAATGTCTTAGAACATTTGATAAATTGATTACAGTAATTGATAAGCAGGCGAAACTAGAACTTGACTAACGATGCATGTGTTTCACACATCTCAGATGACCAATCAAACAATAGTTCACTGTAGCCTACATATTATTATCAGAGTTAGACAGAATTATCTTGTTGTTGTTATTATTATTATTCTACCAAAACTTCTGCAATTAATACGGCATAAGCCGAGTAACGTAGAAACTTCTTTCAAACTGTATTGCATAGGTCTAAGGACACTGGGTTGGGCCTGGGACCTTGGGTTAGCTTTCTAACTTTTATACTCTTCAAACTGTCTATGACTTACAAACTATTTCAAAATTTCCCCATAGACTTAGTAACTGACAGGTCAGCTGATTGATTTTCACTTTTCTTCACAGTGGTCTGTTATCAATAAAATATTGGAGTTTGGAACTAAAGTGAATGAAGCATTAGAACATTCTAAACAGCTGTGTAATATTATCAGATATAGTTTTGCAGAGCTGGAGTGTTGTGGGAGGCACAAAGAGCTGTCAGACTCCGGTTTCTGTCTCTCAGTCCTTCTGCAAGACTCAGCACCCCCTCATCCCTGAGCAACTGATGGCCAGCGACCCGTCCAGCTGCCTCCACCACCTCCTCCAGCAGCTTCATCACCGGCTCCCGGAGGATGGAGCGTCGAGTCTGGACCTCCAGAACATGGGCAGAACCACTCAGACGGCCCAGCAGACGGACAGCATCTCTCATCTTCTGCTGGAACTCAGACAAGGCCTGTCTTTGGCGTGGGATCTCAGCGAGTTTCTCTTCCATGCGTCTCAGGTCCTCATCTGTCTGTTCGATGTCACGATCAGTCTGTGTGATTTTGGACTGATAATCAGAGACTTTATCAGAGTATTTCTCCACCTTAGACTCTGCCTCCTCCACCTCTTCCTTTGCATCACGGATAGCATCTTCAGCTTGATTCATTTCAATAACACCACCAATTGCCATGATGGGTCCTAAGCAGAAAGAAACACAAGAAACATCTGATTGTCATGAAAGAAGAAGAAACTAAACATGGAAGAAGAAACTAGGGAATCCTAACTGATCTACTGCATATTTGTCTGATACAGATGATAAGTGTTATTAAAATGTCTTATTAGCAAACGAATGGAGAAAACAATAATAGATTGTTTACTAAAATTAATAGGCCTAATGATCAATAATGACCTGTTTGATTGCTTGGATTTATACCAACATCAATTTCTCAAGGTTTGTTAGTAAAAAGGTTTGCCAGTATGTTCAGATTGCAAGACTCACCAATCATGGGAAAGCTTGCCATACCATTTGGAATGCCATACCATTCCAAATTTATCCCTGCGTTTTTGAATGTGCTAATTAAAATCTTTTGTTCTGTATTTTTTTTGCAAGCACAAGTCATGTTTATTACCTCCCCCTAGGAGGTAATGTTTTCGCCAGCGTGTGTCTGTGTGTATGTGTGTGTCCTCGTCTGTCTGTCTGTGTACAAGATAACTCGGAAAGTGCTGCACGGATTTCACGGATTTGGACAAGTGAGAACTGATTCAGTTTTGGTGGTGATCGGTGATCCAGAACACCATCTGTGACTACATTGTGTTGGCGGAGGTCTGAGTGCTTTTCTAGTTATTTGGTGACTTCTCCCGAAATTTAGTTGGCTACAATTTATTGGCAAAAGATTCGGTTTATCATTGTTAGAGTTGCCATGGCAACGGTTTTCTGACAGGTATGTCTGACCAAAAATCACTGATCGATAAGAATTTGGAATCATCTTATTTCTTTCTCTTGAGCTCAATGTGAAGTTGACTGCTCATAGTCAGGTGTCACACCAAGTTGGGCAGTCTTTGCTCACTTCAGTTGTGCACTTGTGTCTCCCTTCACTGTTTATTATGAATTCTGGTGGATAGTGTGAACTAATGACATAACATGGAATATGACTCATTACAATGAAGATGAGTGATGTGAATGAATGACATTCAAAAATTAGAAAAACGACAAACCGACAAAAAATTTGATAATGTTATCAAGCCTTTATAACTTGAAGTGTCAAATGAATTATAATCTTCTTTGGCCTTTTTACAGGGGAACATACCACTTTACTGAATGTTTTTTTATGGTGCCTATTTTTTTAAAGCAGTGTTTCTCAAACTTTTTCAGACCGAGGACCACATTGCCCCCCAAAAATCTTTCAGGGACCACCTGCCATCGCGCCCCCTCGCCATGTCACATGCTGCTATCCTTTAACCAAGTAATTAGAGTTTAGAGTATAGAGTAGGCTCTATACTGCCTCTTATATTCAGTGAACAACTAATCTTTGACCTTCAAATAATGGCACAGGCTAAATTCACATATTATTATGGTAATCAACTCGCGGACCACTTGAGCTTGCTCGCGGACCACCAGTGGTCCCCGGACCACACTTTGAGAACCACTGTTTTAAAGTAATTATGTGCTCATCTTACTTTACTTAGGGCAGTGGTTCTCAAACTTTTTCTGTCATTCCCCACTTGGGAATGCTGAGAATTTTCACGCCCCACCTAGGGCCGGGAAATCGGTACATTACCCTGTTTATTTTGATATGCAAAATGCCCTATTTGACTGAGGATATAATGATATATTTCACCGAGATGAATGAGTAGATCTAAAGATGGAACTCATAGCCACGTAAACTAATATAGAATTTATAGATAGATAGAATTTCTATGTAAAGTCAAAGCTAAATTTCTCCCAAACCACTCATCACAGCAACTAGCAAATTGGAAAGCTCACTTTACAGTCATACGACGAACAGTCTGACGAATAACAGTGATCTGGCAGAGGAAATAGGTGAATTTGGGGGACATGGTGCAGCCAATCACAAAGAGATGTCTCGCGCCCCACCTGTCATGTGTCTGCGCCCCACTAGTGGATTATTATGCGTCATGAGCAATTACACATATACAAAGACAAATAACAAATTGAAGCATTTTAATGCTTTTGTGATACTTCAAGTTTTAAAGATTTATAAGATAACATTATAATGCTTTATGAGTACAGTCATGAGAATGTATAACAATTATGAACATTAAAATAACAAAGTTATAAGACTTTATGAAGGTGTTATAACTCTTTATCAGGCCCGGCGTTATGGGCAGGCCCTGGGGTGCCGTGCCCGTCCTGGATCGACGGACTTGTCACTTGTTAGTTATACCGCCACCACTGATACTGAATCAAAAGATCGGAAATATAACTTCGATATCTAGGACTATGACTACGTAAAAGATTACATCTTGGTTTAGTTTCATGACATTGATAGAATATTGTATTTCAGCTGCGCATTTTGTTAAGAGAATAGCCTAGATGTGCAGCTGTGGCTTCTGCCGTTGTTTGCTGGTTCAATTCAGAATGAGAATGCAGTAGTCTCGGGGGGACAAACAAATCTAGAGCTGACCTTTGGAAAGAACTTGGCAGTGTGTAGGCTACTACAGTCAGTATACTAGGCCTACAGTTTGGTGGTAGTGTAGATGGCGCACTGTGTTCAATCTGTCTTTCTGCTTACAAGCTTGCGCCAATGGATAGGAGAAAACGGACATAAAAAAAAATATAAACCCACTACTTCTTCCGTTATTGTCTCCGACTTCTCTCAGTCACAGAATTTTTAGGTTAAATGTATCAATAGGCAAATTCATTTTATGGGGTAAGTCTATTTGAAGGGGTTAGTTAGTCTATCTGTTGTTGATGAAATGGTGCGATTTCGCTTTCTATTTGTGATTAAATAATGTTTTCAGGCTAATCGCCTATTTTCTTTCGTGTGAAAACTCCAGAAAAAGCAGTAGTATAGGGCCTATAGCCTTTTTTGAGAGTGCCCATGACACGCTGACATCACACTAGGCTATGCGTTCTTTTATTTTTAGTTCATCATGTGCACTGTATGTGAATTATTTTTTCTGATAATGGGCCATTTGCGAGTAGTGAGCGCCCTCTGTTTCGTGCAGGTGCGCTTTTTGGTCTCACAGCCAGTGGAAGGGGAAAGGGGAGGGGGAATGGCCCTCTCTCTTGCTACAGCGGGCAGCTGCAGGCTAGATGCATCTGATAAGTTGGTGAGTCTAAACAAGACCAGTAATTCCTTCGAAATAAGCATACTTCATTCATAATATTGTGAATCCAAGCCTACAATGTCACAATTAATTTGTCCTAGGTTGTGCAAAATCTTGGCTTGCCTTTGTTTCAAAACAATGGTATTAAATGGTAATGCAAAAGTAGAGTGCAACAAGCGCGTAGATCCAATTAATTCACGCACAATGTCCTCTACCTTCAAACCCAAACAAACTCTAGATGCGAATGTGAGAAAAGATCTGTTTTTCCTAGAAAAAAAAAATTGGTGCCCCCCTCAAGTAACGCGGTGCCCACCCACCAATTTGCGTCTGGCGCCAGGTCTGCTCTTTGTGAATGCATTTATAATGCTCTATGAATACTGGGTTCATAGAAAATGTTACAGTGAAAGTGCTTAAACCGTTGCTACCGTTTCCCACCTGAGACCAGGTTTTCGGCAATGGTTGCAACAAAGACAAAATTGCAAAATCGACTTGACATTTCAAACACAATAAGGGTACCACAGTCTTACCCCAGATGGAGCCGCCTTGTTGGGGGGCAATAAGGTAAGCCAAATAGCATCCCTTCCCACCACTAAAATAGCCTAGAACTCTAAGCGCATTCTAGTGATAGCAAATTAGAAATACCTCTCAGTCGCTAGACTGTACTCACAAATACTCACAAATTCATACTTTACATGGTTTCATGGTTTTGTAACATCATTGGACACATTACAACATAGAACTGTATTGTGTATGGCTACAAATAACCAAAAACCAACATTGCCCAATATTGTTTGTTTACAAAACGGTTTTGTAAACACTGCATAAAAACACAATTTTAACCACTTTGTTAGACATTTGTAGTCATAAACACTACAGTGGTGTGTTGTAATGTGTCTGATGATGTTACATATCTTATGGGGTGACATTTGGAGCATGTTTAGATGCTGAAAAACAGTTTAGAAATCTGCCCCATTGGGTTAACTGTCAGGGCTTATTCTCTGTTCAAGGAAACCTATATGGTTGGACCAAAATGTCTTGCGTCTTCAGTTTTGGCTGATCTCAAGTAGCTTGAGCAATAGAGCTGGTGTTGAAATTTGACTGGACTTGCCCTTTAAACACTTGTGTAAATGCAGTGTAGGCTGTGCTATTCATTGAATCCTCAATGAAACTTGTTTAATTTACAAAGAGCTTGCGCTCAAACTTCACATCACGAACAACTTCATGTTCTTAACCTGAAGTTCTTCAGCTCTAACTCCATCGCTATATCTACTAACTAAGTAGGTCCCCCTGCTGGACACTGTTATTATTACATTATCAACACATAGGAGACAATTACAACTGGTAACATGGTAGACAACTTTACGTAACGCTTCACGTTACTATCCATGTGCTTGATCAGTGCATTCCAAGTAATTTAAGGAACTAGGACAAGAGATACTATTCAAAGAGCTGGGTCTTCAAGAGTTTCTTGAAAGTAGAAAGAGTGCCTGTTGTTCTAATAGTCTTAGGGAGACTATTCCACCAGTTAGGAACAATGGATGAGAAGAGCCTAGATTGACCTTTGCGGGGTGTTGGTCGTTCTAAGCAGTGATCCTTGGTTGAGCGGAGTGACTGGAGGTTAGCATATGGTTTGATGATGGCTTTCAGGTAGACTGGAGCAGTTCCGTCCCGTATTCTGTAAGCCAACATTAGTCACTTGAATTTGATGCGAGCAGCCAGGGGCAACATGATCCGTGAAGGTCAGCAGGTCATCAATTGTTATGCCTAGGTTTCTTGCAGCCTTGGTAGGAGCAACAGATAGGGAGTCTATCTTAATGCTGATGTTGTGGTGCAGGGTTTGCTTGGCAGGGATGATCAGCAGTTCCGTTTTTGAGAGGTTCAGTTGAAGGTGGTATGCAGATATGTCTGAGAGACAGTCAGAGATCCGTGTTGTCACTGTAGAATTGCCAGGAGGAAAAGACAGATAAAGCTGGGTGTCATCTGCATAGCAGTGGTAGGAGAAGCCATGCGATGTGATGACTGGACCCAGTGATGTTGTGTACAGAGCAAACAGAAGGGGCCCCAGCACAGAACCTTGGGGTACTCCTATGGTAAGGTCAGGCACGTAGGAAATCATAGGCTAAATGTAGCCTAAAATGTATGATTGAATGCAGAAAATATTTAATATTTGTATGACACCATCACAAAAGTCATTTGGGCTACAACATTTTCATTAGGCCTATCTCGCGTATTGGACACTTTCAGCAACAACTAAGGAACAGGAACAGTTATCTATTGTGCGCATTTAAACTAAGTAGATAATCATAAATGTGTTTGCATGCTGCTTCATAGGAATAGCCTTGGCCTATTCTGTTTCACCTGACTGCCTATCGGCGCCGGAATGAGTTTTAAAGTGGGGATGCAAAAATTAAGAAGTTAACGGAGGTCCGGGGATGTCTCCACAGGAAATTTTGCAGATTGTCCAGGTTAAATGGCGGGTTTTACACAATTTTAGACAGAAAGAGAGCAGTGCTGTTTTTATTTCAGCGAAGACCATTCAAGTGCGCATAAATAGCCTGGATGAAGAGATAGCCTATTAGGTGTTTTTAGGCCTATTTTCTGACAGATTGTTTTGACGTTGTTTCAGACAAAACTATTTGGATGCAAAATAATGTTCTAGTCCGTAATTTAACATTACCACGACTGTTTTATTGACTACGCATCTGCAAGCTCACCAAAACAATTCATTGACAGGCCTCTCTTGATCATGCAAAGCCCATCAATTAAAAATCTATAAAGTAACTGTTCATATACATACACTGGCCATATACAAAGATAAATTCAAAATGTGTAAAATAACTTTTCACAGACATAACAATGCATTGCGTTGCGTAGGCTTATCGCAAACCGATGCCAGATCCACGTTAGCTTATATGTTCCACTTGCGTAGTCAAGGTGAAAGTAGTTTCACATTATGATTGAACATTATTTTGCTGTCATTGTGCAGGAATCATATCCTATGCCTAGAGGCAAGGCATGGGATTAATTCCTAACATAAACAGTAGAAATTCACTGCCAATGCAAAGATGAACTTCATGTAGTGTTATGAATTGGATTTTTTTTAATTTTCATCGAAAATCTCGCGAACCTCCCTGGTAAACCAGGGTTTGTCGTTCGCCCTTGTGGTGATGTTCTTTGTGACGATTACATCTTCCATGCACTTTGAAATGTAGCTGGTCACAGATTCAGTGTATTCAGTTATGTTGACATGTTGGTTGGAAGTGGCAGCCTCTCTGAAAACATTCCAATCTGTGCGCTCAAAACAGTCTTGCAGAGCTGAGGTGGCCCCCTCTGGCCAGGTCCTGATCTGTCTCACAGACGGTTTGCACCTCGTTAGCAGTGGCCTGTAGGCTGGGGTGAGCCAGATTGAGAGGTGATCAGAGTTGCCCAGGTGGGGGTGGGGCGCGGCTTTGTAAGCTTGTTTCACGTTGGTAAACACTTGGTCCAAGGTGTTTTGTCCCCTGGTAGCAAAGTCCACATGTTTGTGATATTGGGGGAGTACTGTTTTCAATTTGGCTTGGTTGAAATCGCCCACGATTATGTTAGCAGCATCCGGATTTGCGTCTTGCAGCGCTGACCGATTGATACAATGTTGAGAGTGCATCCTTTGTGTTCACGCTAGGAGGCACATACACAGCTGTTATAGGCAGTGAATTCTCTCGGCAAGTACGTCGGTTGGCATTTGATTGTTAAAGGGGAGGTTCGGTTTTTAACACATTTAGCCCCTTTTCTAGAGTGTCTAGGGTGCAATAGAACGATTGACACCAAAATTTGGATGATTGGTCCTGTCTGAGTATACGGCTATTTCAGAACCCCCCTTTCTGCTTCATACAGGCTAGCTTTGTGCATGTCTGACAATGTTCCCTAAAACGGTTACATGCCGCCATTCCGACATACCGCCACTCCGACATTGACGTGTAATTGTCTGAGTGGCGGTATTTTCAGTTAAAGCAAACGTCCCTGCACTCCAACATTTTTTTTTTCTTAGTCGGAGTGGCGGCATGTTTGCTATTTTTCAAAATACCGCCATTCCGACATAGATACAGACGGCAAGTATGGTTAACGCCCCCAAAGTGCGAGGGTGGAGTCAGCGTGGGGGATAACAGAGGCCAATTTAACATTATGGTGAATGGACAAGGTAGAGAAAGTTGCTTAACAATAAAAGATCGCTAAGTAAAATTGAACAAAGTCCATATTAGATGTTTTGTCTAATCATGACCTGTTTGCCTACTTGTGTTTAGACTAAAATAATTTTTCCATCATTTGTTTATTGCAGTTACACTAACAGAAATGTCATGAGCCGTCTCTGCTCCTGTCAAAAGTAAAGCAACTTTCAATCACAAGTCTGATTAGCTCAGTTAAGCAAGCTAAAGTTAGCTACATTTACTGTGGTGATCAATGACGTTGGCTAGTTAGCAAGCTAATGAAGCTAACAAACATCATCTAGATTGTCATCAGTATCGCGTTTGGAGGGGTGTCAAGTTCAGAATTCACATCGGACCATCTGACCATCATTACTACCTTCAGGCATTGCCCTCAAAAATGTGTCTGGCTCCTTGTAGATGGTGCTCAGTGTAACTTGTAGCTTAGCATGCCATTGACTCCTTCACTAATTTAGGGTTTGTTTTCCCCCACATGGGGGACACGAGGAGCTGATTTTATGGGCGTGCCCGGACTTGCCGTCTGTATCTATGAGGGAGCATTGCCTTATCATGGCTGATGAGGCCAAAAAAGGTCCTCGCTGGGTCATTATTGAGAGCCAAAAAAACTCTGAATTTCTATAGCATAGGGTCTATTCAAATGGATACAAAATAAAGATTAAAACGTCTCATATAGCCTAGTAAAGTGCATTATAGTTTGAAACGTTAATAGTCCTTCATTGTCTTTAGTGCCGGTTTCATGCGTGTGTGAGAGCAACACAAGGAGTGAGTGCACAACTTGACTCATAAAGCAGTTAAATGGACAAGTGTTTTTTTCTCTCTCTCTTCTCGGTGACCTTTGGTGTAGGCTACTTTCACAATGAAAAAAAAAATCACCCTCATAGTAGGCTACTAGGGAGCTAAAAAAAAAAAATTAGGCTTGCAAATCACGGCCGCTATAGAAGACTGCTGCAGTAAAGTGCGCTGGTTTAAGCAGTGAATTACACATCAATTACAAAATACCATCGGTCTATGTTCTGTTTCGTTAATAACTTAACGAAAAAAATATACTGGAAACAACAAGTAAACTTGTAGAAGTTGTAAGTTAGGGATAAACAAACGTTGGATGGCCTCCGCGCAGGAGAAAGCAGCCGCTTTTAAACCGGGTAAATCAACACAAAAACAAACACAAAGTCCCAAAGGTTTAATACAACTATTATTCCCCAAATCAAAGTTTATGGATATCCAGTCTGATCGTGGTAGTCTAGGATATAGAATAGACCGTCTACCTAACGAAAAGCAAAAGTCAAGTAGCCTATGAGAGATTTTGCGCAAAAGACGTATCCAGCTTTTGCTTTGAATAGTGCGTTATTGGACATACCTCTTGCGGACCACTAGTAGCCTATAGTGGTTTGTTAACAATATGAGTCAGCAAATGCATTCAAAGACAACATTTTGCTATTATGACCAGTCAATTAGTTGGACATATATAGGCACTGTGAAACCGCTTTGCGCTAAAATAAAAGAATAAAAAAAGCACCACGAATGGTTCTAATTTATATATTGCCCAAAGAAAAAAATGAATGTCTGGCCCTGTGCATATTAATATGTTACAATCTCTTGATAAATTACCATTCAAATGGTCATCGGAGGGTATGAAATATTTGGGTAGTACTTTAAACCCTGATATTGAAATTCTAGTTTCAAAGAATATGGCTGATATACCCGAGAAGATTAAAGAGGACTTAGATAGATGGAAACATAGGCTATGTCAATCTTTCTTTGGGGTAAAATAGAAACTATAAAAATGAATGTTCTCCCTCGCTTATTTATATCATTATGGCTATTCCTTTACCCTTGGATAAAGTTTACTTTAAAAAGATCAATTCATTATTGGCTTCTTTTATATGGCAGGGCAAAAAAGCCAGAATCAGTACAAAAAAGTTATGTCTCGCCAGAGATAAAGGAGGAATGGGCCTTCCAAACTTAGAAAAATACCATATTGCTATAAACGCTAGATATCCTTTGAAATGGGCCTATAACATTTTAGAACCAACAATATGGGAAGATATAGAACATCAAATTATTTCCACAAGTACACCTCGAATATCCCTCAAGTCACTATGATTTAATACTAACCCATTAAGAAATATTGATAATCCTCTTATAAAATTGTCATGGGACATTATAAAGAAATTGCACAACTTAGTGGAATTTAATCCTCACCTTTCACCTAACATCCCTTTATGGGAGAATAGTTATTTTACCATAGGAAATAAAACATTACATAAAAGTGATTGGGAGAAAAAAGGAATCACCTCAATGTCTGATTTGTTCTTGGACGATGCCCTGATGTCATTTCAACAACTAAAAGACAAGTTTGATCTACCAGATAGAGATTTTTGGTTATACCTCCAAATCATATCACTTTTCACACAATTCCTGGGAGAGCGTGTATATGCCCCAAATCTGTCTAACACAGAGGAAACTTTGATGAAAATCATTAAAAAAAATAAGCATGTAGGCAGTAAAATCTATAAAATGATAGACAATAGTACACATTTTGTTACTAAGTCATTGGAGAAGATTTGGGAGAGGGACTTAAAACAAAATATAGACCCTGACATATGGGTTTCTATATGGCAGAAAATGCATAAAATATCAAATTCTGCACGCAATAAAGCCATTAATTATAAGATCATTAATAGAACATACTATACACCAAGAAAACTCATGCTGATGGGATTATATACAAGTGACAAATGTTGGCATTGTAATAAGGAAAAAGGTGATTATTCCCAATCCCACATAATATGGGAATGCCCCATTATGTATAACTTTTGGCAGAAAATTATATCAAGACTGTTGAACATTGTTAAAGAAAATATCCCCTTGGATCCCAAGTTGTGTATCTTTAGGCTACGTTTACACTGCAGATCAGATGTGCCCAATTCCGATTTTCTGCTCACATCTGATTTTTTGATTGCGTGTTTACATCTACTTCCAAAAGTGCCCAAATCAGATGTGCATGTTTACACTTGCCAGACACTTGAAACAACCCGCATGCGTAGAAGGCACGTCCGCCCTGACCAAAGGGACACTCAAAATAGAGGTGGCCAGAACCTGGATGTTATTGCCATTAAATAATTTCTATGCTTATTTCCATTATAATGATGACAACTAAGTAGAAAGCTAATCCTTAACAAACTTCAGGCACAACCCCTGAACAATCGTCATTCTAAAGTGGCTGAACACCCGCGAGTGTTGTAAAATCTCCTGTGAATGGAGAGAAATAAACTGCAGTGCGTTGTACAAGTGAGACGTAGCGAGACAGAGGTGCAACGGAGAGAGTTCCCGAGCAGTTTACAGATCTAGAACTAGGCTATTTGAACAAACGGCCCGTCTCTCTCGTTAATCGCGGAGTAGACATAAATGAATCTCGAGGGAATGAAACAAAAAGCATTTCTCCGCAACCCTACTCATATCTTCCTAAATTGATTCGTTAATTTTACTGAAATTCGTCCTTGTTTCCCCTCGTTTCCCCTGCGGTGTGCAGGCTACTTGCATGTTGGTGCAGAAAAACTCCAAATTAATGATGTATGAGACGCATTGGTAGGGAACATCCGATCTGTCTGTTTAGACTGCCATCACATCAACACATATCTGATACGTATCTGATTTATGACCACATATGACAGAGGCCTGGATCTGATCTGGACAAATCAGATTCCATGTGACTTTTTCTGTTTACACTGTCGTCAAACACATCGGAATTGTGCCACATGGGAGCAAAAAATCGGATTTGAACTGCCAGTGTAAACGCAGCCTAAATTATATGGATAACCTGCATTGGCCTCCTTTTAAGAAAAAAACTGTGTCCACTGGTTTAATGACAGCTAAAAGACTAATTGCTATGAACTGGAAGACCATGGATAACACAAATGAATTCATTTGGTTGCAGACATTTGAAGAATTATTAAGCCTAGAAGAAATGTCCAGTTCAGTACATAGACCTATGTCTCCTACTTGGAAAAAGATAAAGTCACACATTTATACAAATATATATTAATGGCACATGTTTGATTTACCATCAGATTGTGTTATTTATTTATTATTATTTTTTTTCTCTCTCTCTCTTTCTTTTATGGTCTCTCTATGTCTCGCTCTTTCTTTTGTATGGAAATGTGTTGCTGCCTAGAGTCTGTTTATTTAGTTTAAATTTTACATGATAGACCTCTTGTTAAGATTTAATGATAATTGAGTATATGGATGAAATTGTGTGAATATGTATTCCTGAGCATTAACAAAATAAAATTATATACATGTATATAAAAAAGACTTTTGGTCGATGCGTCTTTTGCGCATTCTGAAGGTGCCTCTATTTTCCATTAGTCTTATCTAATGAGCCTCGGTGGTTGGTCAAGAGATTTTTTTGTTTTCCTCATCCCTAGTCTGCAGATGAATGTATGTGCATGCATGTGGGTTAACATCTCAAGCACACCTTATGCTACCCCCTCTGACTCAACCCCTTGATGTAGAAATGGAT